>JBANCV010000109.1:0-86259 GCA_037040105.1 Amiota albilabris | reverse complement strand
GGGCTATACGGCGGGTGGGGTAGGACTTCCCATTTGAGCGTTTCCAAGTAAGTTTTTACGGCCTGTGCAACATGCGGCCAAGCATTGTCATGTTTCAAAATTACTTTGTCGTGTCTCTCGGCCTATTGTGGCCGTTTTTCTGGCAATTCTCGGCTCAAACGCATCAATTGTCGTCGGTAGACCTCCCCCGTCATCGTTTAATTCGGTTGCAGCAGCTCATAGTACAACACACGCAGCTGGTGCCACCATATACAGAGCATGAGCTTGGCACCATGAATATTTGGCTTGGCCGTCGATGATGAGGCATGCCGGGTTAGCCGTATGATTTTTTCGCTTGGGATTATCGTAATGGATCCAATTTTCATCGCCAGTAACAATACGATGCAAAAAACCCTTTCTTTTCTGTCGGTGAAGCAGTGAAAAAACGTCTTTCAACGTCTCTCGGCTTCAATTCATATGGGACCCAGTATCCTTGCTTTTGGATCATTCCCAATTGTTGTAAACGATGGGAAATGGCTTGGCGGTTTACTCCCAATGATTTGGCAAGCTCTTCTTGCGTTTGACATTAGTCTTCATCGAGTAATGCCTCCCATTCGGCATCTTCAAACACTTTCGGTTGACTGGACCGCTTCTTGTCTTTCACGTTAAAATAACCATTTCTAAAGCGTACAAACCATCTCTCGCACTGTGAAATCGACAGAGCATACTCCGGATATGGTTCGGAGAGCAATCGATGGAAATGGCAGCTGGAAATTTTTTCAAATTAAAGTAGAAGTGTTAATTTTTGATTTTTAGAGTTCTATACCGAAAGTGTGCCAACTGAACTCTATCACTAAGCCTCCGTTGTGCGTCCCCCCGTCCGTCCGCCTATATGTAAGTGCGCTGTATCTTATGAACCATAATAGGTAGACAGTTAATAAGTATGTTCACAGAGTGTGTATTTCTATTACCGCTATAAAAACAAATAATAATAATAATGAAACGAGGTCCCTATACAAGGAATTGATTTTTTATATGATATTCAAAGAAGTATGCAATACTATTTATTAGGCAACCACAACAGGTTACCCTCAAGTCTCATAATCACAACACTTGAGTCATCTATGTGCGACATTTCTTCCATATAGAAAAGGAATAAGAGAACGTGCGGCCATAGAAATATACTGAAAGTGAATATGATTATAAACAATATACTCAGTAACATTGAAATAAATGCTGGCACATAAGATACAGTGCCACTATTCAGTTACTATACACCGTTGTGGATTCGATTTCAAATTAAGAAAGATTTGAATGACTAGATAATCCCTTTTAATTTCGATTACGGGCGTATTTGCTTATGGAGCATTCTTATTGTTAATGGGTGTAAAGCGTAATGCTCCAAAAGAGAGGCGAATTGCAGTAAGAAACTTTGATTTAATTTGCTTAGCGTTGATTAGGATGTGTGTCCATAAGTAAATAGTGCAAAATCTATATTCGAAATTAATATGGATTTAGTTATATAATAGTCAATAGTGATACAATTCAATAAATTTTTATATAAGAGTAAGACCAACCAATATAGACAGCCAGTGATAAGTTTATTCAATTATATAGTTCTCATACTATATTAGATTAACATGTCAATTGCTTAGAATCTCGGCGCCATAAAGAAGACCCAAGGAAAAGTCAAAATCATCGCTTCGATCTCCATATATGTATATTCCTAAATGGGGACCAAGACTAATCTTGCCCAGGGAAGTACACATTCCTGTCTTATGAAACCATTTTAAATGGATTATTAAACAGTTTGTACTTATCTCAACTTCAAAATTTAAGATAAGTAACTAACTATTTGTGCTGCGAATCTTTTATTTCCTAAGTATTGACCTTTTTTTTTTTTTTTTTTTTTTTTAATTTTTATTTTTTTATAGAAATTTTTCAATACTAAATTATCTTTGTGTTTGTCTTTCTTTTTTGTTTTTTGATTATGTGCTACTCTGGTCGTTAACTTTTAGATGCGAAGCCGCTCATGCTCTCAGCATGTGCATGCTACGTCTGATGCGTTCTGAAGAATATAAAATCCCAGAGATAAAACGCTAAATAAAATAAATGTTTTCAGCAAACGCAGAACTATGAATAACTTAAGTATTTTTGTTTATATTTCAAGATTTTATTTTAAAAAAAATATGTAAATTATTGTCATAACAAAGAAAAATTATCATGTGGTATTTTAAGAAACTAAAAAAAAATATACATATATAAAGAAAACAAATATTATATCTCATGACTTTGATACTCATTATCTATCCATAACCATCTACCAACTTAGTAGAAAAGCTTAACGCGATGCGTTGCTAATTCACGTCCAATGCATTTGTTAATCTGATTGGCTGCTTCGCATGGATGCTTAGCTACCACACGACGATTGCAGTTCTCAGCAGTGGCACTGGCAATGGCTATGATGAGTTCATTCTTTCCAGAGATCATGGATGCTAGTTCGGCAATGCTATCTACAGATAATTTATTCGAATTATCCATCTAAGATGGGAATTATTAAAAATATTTATATTAAAATTCATAATATGCTATTCTATTGTACAATAGAAGGGGCCTTACCAACTTGGTACCCTTGAGTATGCACTCCATGAGGCATTGTTCCTTGGGTGTTGGATTCTGTTCATGCAGCAAGACCTTTTCTTGAATGCTAGGTGGAAAACCAAGTCTTCGGGCACAGCCTGCCTTTACTTTAGTAAGTAACTCTTGGAGTTCTTGTGGTGATTTTGGTGCAGCATTACGCTTCGTTCGGAACACAATCTCAGCTACATCTAAAGATTGAGGATTATCTACCAGGCGATCTAATGTTAGGCTATTGCAAACTAAACAACTTAAGCCAATGGCTATAATGTAAGCAATACCAGTCGAATGTCTCATTTCAATGTTTTTGATAGTTAATTCAATTGAATTTTGATAATTTTGGACTAAAGAACTTTCGTTTTTATAGTAAGCAATTCTGCCGAATTTGCACTTTGCAATTTTTTTCTTTCACTTTCTTTCTTTCAAAGTCACTTCTTGCTTTGTTTAAAGACAGAACTCAAAATAAACCAGAAACCAATTGGACCGTTATTTCAGTTTCATCGATTCTTATATACCCTTCAAACAAATGCTAAAAGTTTCCCATTGAAAGTCATTATTCAATGCCTATTAATGTAACATCTATATGAAATATTATTCTAATGTACCCAGGTTTGCATATACGATTACAATATTATGTCGAACATGATTAAAAGTTTCATACAAGTTCATAAGAGCTTGTTATTCATCCATGTTTTATGCTTTTAGATTTCATAAAAAGGTCTTCGAGTAATCGGAGAACTTTGACTGTAAAATATTATGTGAGCGTAAGGCAATAAAAAAATCTCAGCTCGCCATGCATTTTTACATTATGGGCACTCCAATTGATAAATCAATGTGTTCAAAAATTACTAGAAAGTCATAATACCTATTAGCAGTTTGTGTGAAAGGTATACAAAGAAATGAAGAACAATACAATTTCAATGCACAAGGTTTTATATAAGAACAAAGTCAAGTAAAATCAGTTGAGCTTAACTCTACGTCAAACGACGTGATGCTAGTCATCATAATTAGTAAATTCGTGTCTATCAAAGTAAACAAATCTTTCATATATGTATATGTATATAAAATTCTGATACATACTAGTAAAATACATACATCATTCATATAATCATTCCTTCAATCATTCTTTTACTCACTTACTTACCGACACTTTCCATATCGCTCGCATAGTTGTTTACTCATTCAGTTAGTCAGTATTTAATTTAAGTAATATATATTGTTCTAGTATAATTGAGTGTACAATATAATTGGAAGATTTATATTGAAGAACGTACTGATGACTGATGACTGTCAAAAATTCGATTAACTTAATTGCATTTTCGCGATTTTCATGCAATAAAATAATGTATTTTTAATTATAATCATGTATAAATTAATATAATTTTCATATTGAAAAAGTTTCCATTAAATTTATTTTTTATTTTCACACGAAACCCAACAAACTGCATCTCCGTTACTAGTGTTTCTATCAATTGTCATTATACACAGTATGTATGTCGGGTATATTTATTATCTATTGAAAATAAAATAACTAATCCATAAAGATTCTAATTTCAATTCTTTACTTTCACACTTTACTAACAAATTTTATTGTCTTTATCATTATAGAAGATATATAGTAAATTGGTCAAAACTAAATAGATTTTCTAATGAAAGTAATCATTGAGGTGAGCAATACTTTGTATAGATATAAATTTTTATAAAGTAAAATAGTAAATTCTTAAAAAAAAATGTACCAATTTGATAAAAATTCCTTTACTAAGAGATCCAAGCTCTGAGGTCCGTTTCATTTTTCAAATAAAATCTAATAATATTAGTGAAATAAACATAAAAATTCAAAAAAAAATTTTTTTTTTTCCAAAAACCGTACTCAAAATAAATTAAGTATGTAGATCCATTTTTTTTTTAATATGTGATTGAATTCTCAAAATTTAAAAAATAATTGATAAATCAGTAAAATCCTCCTTTATGTAGCGCTCTTAAATTTCAATAATACTTAAAGATCCAAATATTCTGTAATCTTATAAATTTCACTGTCAATTTCAATTGGGATTTTTAAACAATTTACTACACAGATAATATCGTCAAGTTTTATCAAATTAGCCCAATGCCAGTCGATCGTTGTAAATAGAGAGAGAGAGAGAGACAGTTTTATAAAGAAGTTCGATGTAGACAATGTCTTCAAGCCGCTACTATCAGATGATTCACCATTAGCAGATAAATCCCTTACAAATCCATTTGCAAATTCATTCATATGTATGGGTAGATAGATGGATAGATATATGAATGGATGGATGAAAAGATGGAGGAATAGATAAATGGATGGATAGATGTGTAGTTAGATAAATAGATGGATAGATAATTGTGTGGATGAATAGATGGATGGATAGATGAGTGGACGGATAGATAAAAGTGTGGATAGATGGATGGATGAATAGATAAATGGAAAGATGTGTGGTTGGATAGACGGCTGATGGATATATAGATAGATGGATGGATAGATAAATAGACGGATCAAGAGATTGGTGGATAAATGGATGGATGGATGAATGGATATACCTCATGAATTAAATTGCATTTACTTTTGATGTTATTATTCTCTCAGTTCAGGTAAAGTGCTTTCAAAATACTATAATTACCAGCAATTATTTTGTCAATGTATTTGTATGTATTATGTATTCTCATGCAAATGCAATGAAGCGATATCTTGAGAGATTTCACCTTATAATTATTCCATATAAAAAGGCACAATCCAATCTCACAACGTTGCAGTTTAAATGAAACTTTATTTTAGTATCTGATCTAAACAAACAAACATCGTTGACTTCAAGTTATTGTATTAAATAAAAATCCTGATTAATTTCTGTTTTAAAATGTCGAAATTCACTTTTGTTTCTTTCATTTTTTGGGCTGCATTTTTATTTGTTTATGTACAGGTAAAAAATTAATTCAATTATGTACTTAATTCGTCGCCTAAATCTTCAATTATATATATTTACATATTTAAATTTTTAATTGATAACAGTGCCTGGAAGTCGATCATGTTAAAAGTGTTGCACAGGAGTGTAAAGCCGAGACAGGTGCAAGTGATGGTAAGCAAATTGATATGATATACACGTATAAAATATACGGAAATATATATACAATCCTGATCTCCCTTAGATGATATTGAGGCGATGTTTAGACATGAATTGGCTGACAGCACCATAGCAAAATGTTTACGTGCATGCATGTTGAAGAAATACGAAATGGTAGGTTTTCTGATATTTCCTTCACTTTCAAAGTTCATTTAAACTTCTTTTATAGATGACTGCTGAAGGTAAACTCAACCCGGAAAATTTTATGAACTTCATCACATCTATAGCTAAGAACGAAGAAGAAAAGGCTACTTATGTCGGAATCATTGATGAATGTGCAGCCATTGATGTAGCTGAGGATCAGTAAGTCTTAAATTAATTCGGATGGTTCAGCAATTAAAACTTTTACTCAAACAGTTGTGAAGCTGCTGCCGAGTACCAGGCATGCATTACCAAACAATCCAATGAGAAAGGCGTGTCAATGCCATCTCTATAAACCAAATGAAAGACCACAAAAAATAAAACAATGATGGACATACAAACACCGCACAGATATTGGAGCTTATATCACTATGATAATATAGAACGGTGCAAGAAGTAGTACTTTTTTTTTTTTTGTTACCCTTAATCTATTAGTTTCAACAAAATATAACTAAAAATAAAAATTGAATAAAATGCATTACTTAAAACGATGATAACTTACTTACAAATCATCTGTTTTATAAGATTTATGTATCTTCCAAAATTGTAAATCCTTCAAGATTTATTCAATAACTATTGAAACTCGGTTATGGTAATGGATTCTTGAACAAATTCAATCAATATAAAATCCATCTAGACGGCTCGTTGGTTCGAAGGTTAGTGCGTCAAACTTACATCCAAGAGTAGCTGGTTTAACTTCCGTTTCAAGTCTGGTCCTGCCCTTTTCTAAAACTAATTATAATTTATAATTACAACATAATCCTAGTTCTAATCTATATCTATACTATTATATAAAATTGCTTATATGGGCGTTGTATGTAACACTTTCACGCAAAATGTACTGAACCGATTTTAACAATTTTTTTTTAAATCAATAAATTTGTGTTAACAAATCGAGTGGCACACTCACTTTATTGATTTCTTAAAGGAAAATATGTTTTTTTTAAAGGATTACGTTTTTCCAAAATCACCTATATAAACTTTCGTATGTTTTTTCGTTCTTTATGCTTGAATTTTGTGTGTTGTTGTTATTGTTGTATTTATTCCAATCTTTTATGAGCACGTATAAGGGTGTTGCCAAAGATCGTTACATACATGGCGCTTACTCCTATGATGACTGCAACAGAAATCTGTTTCTCTCAATTTTGGATTGTGGATCAGGGAAGTGGGACGGTTCGCGGGGTAGTCGTGTACCAAAAATAATAATCTGTTCTGCCGACGTTTTTCTTTTTCTTCTTTCGCGTATTTTGTTTGGATTTTGTCGAGTGAGGTGTGTGAGGGGGAGTGAGAATTTTGTAAAAATTAGAAATGCATCTGTATAAAAAAAATTTTATTTCACAGCTCTAAATCCATGTGTTTTATGGAGCGAGGGCGTAGCAACACGCCGGGCCAGCTAGTAAATAAATAAAATAACTAAAAACCAGAAAGAAGGGTATCTTTGACTACGACGAAGATGTAACACTCTTCACGCAGCCCATAGAAAACGTTTGTTATTTGGGACCTATACGAACCAGTAATCCTAGGATCTGGAAATGTGGTTAATGATTAATGAATATGAATCCGAAACTTATTGTGTTCAAATTCCAAGGTGATAGCATAAAAAACAAAAAAGTTATTCTAATAAGAATGAATTTGTATAGGAGGTACCCCTCCTGATAATCCGAGGGTCTTGTAATTTTAGTGGCTAATGTATATTGATCAAGCACTTCTAGTTTTCATATTTCATTTCGAAATCACAAAAAAAGGGACCTGGTAGACCTAGGATCATGAAATTTTCATGGTTAGTGCGTTTGGGCCATGTCCAAAATGTCGAAATTCAGTTCGATCGAACCAAAAATAAAAAAGTTTTCTAATAAGAACATTGATTTGACCTTGTGGTTTGTATGGGGGTGCCCCTCGCTTTGGTCCGATTCTGCTCGTTCCGACAAATGATTTGTCCTTAAAAAGAAACATATGTACAAAATTTCAGCTCTCTTGTTCCAAAACTAAAGAACTAGTTCGCGTACAAACGGACAGACGGACATGGCTAAATCAACTCATTCAATCGAGCTAATCACATATATATATACTTTATGTGATCTGCGATGTCTCCTTCTGTGTGTTACAAACTTCATGACAAACTTATAATGCTTTTCACTCCCGTGAAGAGTATAAAAATGAGAAAAATTCTTCCACAGAGACGCACTCATATTCTCTTTAAATAATACTTTTTTTATATGCTATATTTCTTAGCTATCCAGAGTTTTAGATTTTTAATACGAGGGTTACCTTTTATATTTCGAGAAAGGACAATGCTAGTGGTGCCAAATCAAATCTTATAACTGCATCGTGATGTTTGACTCTTTTTAGCATATAAATACTCGGAACTTTTTGCCAAACAGCACTATTTGTTTTGTTTTAGGCATTTAAAAAGTTTATCTCGGCCAAAAATTGCATTAAACCGTGAGCAATTTCGTTTTAATATTTATAATAACTTTCGACATAATTCAATCAATTCGATTTTCCATTGAAAATCATGGATTATAGGTGGTTTCCGAGTTCAATCTTAGTCGATTGATCCATTTGCTCATTAACGAATTTCGCAAACGTCGTCCAAAATCAATTGTGTTGTCAGAAACCATCGATGCTGCAAGTGATTTGATATTACTAAATCGTCATATGTCTTGTCATGGTATTGAGGCATCCTTGTGTATTAGTTTCATAAATATACATTTAATGTTGCATGTATGTTTGGATGTCAAGAATATTTCTCACATTAGATACCGCATAATTTGATGATTTGCTCAAAAAGAGGCTTGTATCTTTTGGTGCAAAGAAAATTTGAAGAAATGCAGCAGCTTATAAAATCGTAACAGAAGACGATTTCTGGATTTATGCGTATGAGCTCGAAACTAAACAGCAATCGGCTGTCCTTGGAGAATATTTTGAAAACCAATAAAACCATTTCCGATAAAAAAATGCTTGTTTGTGTTCTCTATTCCCCATATATAATAGGTAACCTTCGTACAATTCTGAACTTAACAATTTAATTAATTAACTAAACATTCTCGAATTAATTATTAAGTTTAATGTTGCCAAAGACTATAGATTTAGCTTGAAACTATTATGACAATTTTGATCTGTAACTAGTCTTAATAAGAATAACACTGTTTCATAAAGGTTTTTTAAAGGCAGAGAGCGAAAAAGAAAGAGAGGTATAGTCTTCGTCTCTTTTCTTTTGAATTTTTAATCTCATAAATTTAAATAAAATAATAACAAAAAGGAATGATTAAAATCTTTAAAAAGATTTACAATACTTATATATAGTTTTCATGCACAAACTGCATTTAGAGAATTGAAGGCAATATCCAGCTTGTTTAATTGATATACGTACTTGGATCTTTTTTGAACATCCAAATATTTTTTTAAATCCTCAACTGAGTTCTTGGCATATAAACAATAGTTTTATTAGGAGTACAAATAAGTTTCAGCTGTTTGGCAAAAGAACGCCCCACCAGTAAGTTATGGTTGAAACTTTCCTATTTAAAAAATTCTACCGTAAGTTGCAATACCTCGCAGCACCATAGCCAGAACATAACACAACTTTTTTCGTGCAAAAATGTAGAGTTTTGAGCGGGAACTTTTGATTCACTTTTTTAATTTGAAGAAATCTGCAGCTGATGTGCATCAAAGGCTTGTAAAAACTTATGTATGAGGCTGTTTTAAGTGAGCGAAGTTGTCGTGAGTGATTTCAAAAGTTTAAGAAATGTGAGTTTGACTTTTAACACCGCAATTTCACCAGACATTGCCCATTTTGATTATCACTTGTTCCAATCGATGGCTCATGGCTTATATGAGCAGCATTACTCATCACCAGAAATTGGGTCGATTCGTGGATAGCCTCAAAAGGAGAAACGTTCTTCGGACGCGGTAACATTCTTCAAAATAAAGGCCAAATTTTTTATTGAAAACGGCGGTAACTTATTTGTACTCCTTATTTTTTCTTTTATTGGTCTTACTCATAGGTCAAGTCGAAACAAATGAATTTTGATTCAATAATTCTTCAAAGTTTTTTTTTTTTTTTAATTTTTTAACTTATATTTATTTATATACTAAATTGCGAACCGTGTAAAACAAATTACAGTAGAAAAATAAAACAAAAAAAAAATAATAATAATAAATAGGGAGGAAAACACCCTCATCATTATCATTTCTAGATACATTACAAAATTAAAATAAAAAAGTTAGAAAACGTAAAAAAATACAATACAATAAATGAATCTTTTTAAAGTTCGTTCTTCGTTTGATTCGATGGAGAAGTTAAACAATAATTTAAAGACATAAGTATATTTTGGACATGCCTGTTCTTCAATATCTTTTTTTATTTTAATCTAATTTGTTGTCTTTTTTATTTAAAAAATTTTAAAAAATAAAAAACATTTGATAAGTAATTTTCATCCATCCATCCACTCTTTAACAGTAAATAATTGTTTTTTTCTTTTTTTTATTCTCTTAATTTCAAATAATCTATCTTAATTAGAGTCTGAATTAATGACCTATTTACATGATCTTTAAATCTTAAATTATTATTGTTCAAGTTCAAAACTTTATTCACAGTACATCAGACGATCTGGCTGGGACCATGTACCAAATTTCAAATTACTATTGTAGTTTAACACAATCGAAGCTTTAGATTTAAAAATATACTACAATAAGATGCTGAGACACTACTGCAACGAAATGAAAGAAATTTCATGTTTTGTTTAAACATTGTTTATTGATGGGGAAAGGTCCTATACACAGATAGAGAAGAGAACTCTGTTCCATCGATTAGTCTATTTCGTTCGAATGCAAACATAAATAGTTCTATGAAAAAGATTTAAAAAAAAAAAAAAAAAAAAAAAGACTCATTGAAATATTTGAGATTTGTAAGGATTTGGGATGCATTGGAATGATGTTTTGATTGATGTGTATAAAGTAGAATTTTGCTCTTTGTGATATACTTATTAAGATTAACAACAGATCATGTAAAGGGGAACGAAAATTAAATTCATTAATTTCTAAAAAATTTTACATCATATATTTTTTTTCTTTTGTTTTTTCTTTGTTTTTTGTTTGTATTTTGTTAATAATTTTTTTTTTTTTTTTTCTAATTTCTACTTTCTGTGAAATTAGTATTTTTTTTATTATAATTTTTAATACATTAGTATTAGATTTTCTTTTGTTGTATTTTGTTTGCTTAATTTTCTTCTTTTTTTTTTATATATAATAGTGGAAAAACAAAATAAAAATTTAATGTAAGGCTAAGTCGATCGTCTCGAAATGCTGATCAAGTATATGTTTACATTGTGGGTATTATTTTCCTCCTTCTTCTGGCATACATACATACAATAACTTTTATCCAGATATTGCAGAGTAGAGAAAAAATCAGAAAAAAATTAATAATAAATAAATAAATAAAATTATATTATAATAATATAATTAGGTATAATAAAAAGATCAATAAATTAATAAAGGTAATTTAATCTATTGTAAATTGGTAGTTTTAAGAAACCACATATTATCATCATACAGATACATCATCATCATAAGTCATACAATTTCAAATGAATTTGAATTTTTCACGAATCAATAATAAAAAACTATGTCTCTCTGTCATTCACAAGTAAACAATTTTTGAAAAGATTATGGTCTAGACTGTGTTTGATTAAAACATAACTGACTATCATCAGAGATAACTTCCTCCAAATTTGAAGTTTTAATAAAATGCCAGGTTGATTTTGAGACGTCATTTGGTAATACCGCATGCAAGAACTTAATAATTATCTTCATTCACTGACTTCACTGACTGATATGAATAACGATTGCAACATAGTTTTGTTTTAAGTTGGAAGGAATGTACTGGCAGACTTACGATGAATGCATTCACCCAGAGGCATTGGGTTATAGATTGGTAACTTGACTTTTTGACAGTGGTTTTTCAAAAATGACACCGATACCCAAAATTCTGGTAAATAAAAACAAATAAATAATAAGTATTAAAAATTAAACTTTTCAATGCAATTACAATAAACTCGATAAATCGGTTTATAATTAACATACATACATACATACATACTTATGTGTTATGTGTTAACAACAATGAATATGATTATATTTAGTTGAATTGTAGTGTCTATGGATGTGTGTATGTGTATGTGTGTGTGTTTGTGTTTGTTTGTATTGCTTGTTAGTGTTGCATGTTTTTGCAAACCACACAACAATAAGTCACCTATTTCCTGAGAGTGATCGGGCCTTCATCCCGGAATGACCCGACATCAGTCGACCAAGGGCTACTAATCTCAAACCCCTTAACATATTATAATTTTGCAACCAATCTATTGATTGGCAGCATGACTCACATTTGATACAAATTACATATTTAATTTTAATACCCTATAAATACAAAGAAACTGCATTTGAGCCACAAGAAGACAGAACTTAAACAGACAATCAGAATATACAATATTGATCTATTCGATTTGAAAAAGAAATGAAAGTTTTTAGAATTTAAGATTTTATAAGGTTCTTTTTCTTCTAAAGAAATCATCGCAAAACTAAAACACAGAAACATCTCTCTTTTTATTGTAAAGTGAGACAAGACAATAAACAGAATAGACTCAAGAGGAGTGTCAAGTAGGCAACTTTTAGATTTATCATTTAATTTGTTCCCCCCCATCATCGAAAGACATATCGTTTTAAATTTCTTCTTTTATCTTTGAAAATACAAAATACAATACTAATATATTTCTATGTAAAAAAAATATTGTTATTTCTATAAAATACAAGATATCCGATAGTCTGGCCTGGTCTGTCTGATGGTGGACGTGACTGAAAACGACCAACGTTCAACGACTGACTAATTAGTTTTCTCCATGCAATTTAATTTTATTACTATTTTGTTAACTATAAAACAATTGTTTGTTTTTCTACTTATAATCTCTTCTTCTCCTTTTTTTTTTTTTTTTGTTTTGTTATTGTTTTTGTTCTTTGTTTTGTTTTTGTTTTTGTTTCACTGTATTAACAAACAATTTGCAGCATATGCAATTGTTAAGAAAATGTCTGGTATTGGACTTTTCTATGGAAAAATATTGATAATCTTAACAGTTGAAAACATGTGATGGATGATAATAATGAATTGAATTTATCAAAATCATTCAGTTGTTGGAAAAATAAAGTATTAAAAAAAGAAGTCCAAATGGAATTTGTAAAACAGTTTTAGCAGCAACAATAATTGTTTGTTTGCTAAAAAACAAACATACAAAAAAAAAAAATGTTTAACAAAACCAAATCAGGTTTTGTTTTGTGTGGGTGTCATGAAGAATAATTTACATTTACATTCTCATTATTTTTATGGATGCGTGAATTTAGAAATAATTAAGATTAATGCCACATCAATTTACTTTAAATTACTTCGTTAATTTCTTAAAAACTTACAAAACTAAATTACCTTTGTTTTTTTTTCTTTTCTTTTCTTTTCTTTTCTTTTTTTCTTTTAATTATTATTTTGTTTTGTGTTTATGATTTAAAGTGGCAGTTTTTGCCAAACATTTCATTATCATTAGTTTTGGCTACTTCGTTTTTTTTGTTTTTTTTTTGTTTTTTTTTTTCTTTTTTTTTTTTTGTTATTTGCGTTAAATTTATTTTGCGTTATCAATGTTTGTTTTGTTTTGTTTTTTGTTTGATTTTGTTTCGTTTAATTTGATTTTTTTTTTGTTGTTTTTTTTTTTTTTTTTGTTGTTTGTTTAGGTTTTGTTTTGTTTCTTTGCAGAAAGTATAACCCCTTTGATTTTTAAAGGAAATAATCCGCTTGCGGCTTCTTCGATGGTATTCCACGACTTTCTTGTGGCGCCGCTTCAAAAATAACAAAATCACGATGTAGGTACTCATTAAGTTCCAGTATAGCTGCCACATTTCCGCATCTAAAAAAAAAAAAACAGTTTAAATAAAGAATAATAAGTACAGGAAAAACAAGACAAAAATGCTTAACTCTTTGATGATTCAATAATATTACACAAAAATAAATATTTTGCTTCGAAATTTCTTACACTCCTTAAACTAAAACATGAATTTTGATCACAGTCATAAAGCCGATTAACGTGACTACCTGTCTGTAAGACCTAAGATTCATGGGCTCCTGATCACTCGTGACACCAGACAAAGCATCTGGTCAGACTTTGTACCCATAGGTACTACCAATTCGAACTGCAAGCAGATCTTGGGATGGTGGCCCAATTTTTGTTTTCACTTACATTAGTAGCCAAGATATCCAATTTATAGAGGATATCCTGAATTAGAATTTTATGCATAGAGGGCTTGATTGATACTCATAAATTCCCAGAAGGGAATTCCGTATGCATATATATAATATGATATATATATTATCACAGACTCCGTTTATCATTTTAGTGACCCCGCTGCTTTTAAAATGGACAATGGCCAATCTCGCTGTCCATTGTTTCCGCCGCCCCTTAATGACTGAACTCACTGTTTTAGCTGTTACATATCTGAGACAAGTCGACCGTCTACCAACTATAACTCAATCTGTAACTTGAAGGTTCTAATTTTAAAAATGTCCAAGCAATTCAAATTATCTGTTTAAATAGTGGTGGCATGATGCCCCTTCAGTTATGGGATTGTCGTAACTAACACAAATGATTTACAAGAAAAGCAATCAACAACCGGCGACAATACTCAGACAACCAGACATCAATAAATCATATTTCCGGTGATATTAATTATGCATTTCACACTACACGCTAAGAGTACAAAAATTAGAATACAACAACCATAGGTTACACAAATATTATTGAACATTATGAATCAAACAACATACCTGTAGCAATAATTTGGCGCTGACCAAACAGTTAGAACTGTTTCATTGAAATGCCATTTGAAGCCTTCCATAACCAATTGATGTGCACGGCAAATCATATCAATGTCATTAGTTCGATTGAATTGCGAAACTACATCCGAACCGAATAGATAGCCAGCTCCACGCGGTGATACACCCCAACCGGTTTGGTCTTCTGGATCGCTCCATAATAAATCGCACATAGGGCCATCATGTGGCACCTCTTGTTTACGATCAATACTACGTATTTGATCTAAATATTGTATCGAGGGCGATAGACCGCCATGAACACAGAAGATCTTCCCATCAATAATAGCCGAAAGGCTCAAATAGTCAAAGATTTCAGTACAATAACGCCACACAGCCGTAGAACCATATTTGCGAAGGCACTCGTCGTAAAAACCATAGACTTGGGTGATTTGACGCGATTCGTGGTTCCCGCGTATTAGAGTTATACGGTCGGGATAGCGGACTTTTAGTGCAAGTAAGAGAAGAAAAGTCTCAACACTATAATAGCCACGATCAACAAAGTCACCCATGAACAAATAGTTTTTCTCCGGTACATCTCCACCAACCTTGAACAGCTCCTTCAAATCATAGAATTGTCCATGTATATCGCCACAAACGGTAACCGGTGAATCCACACGCTGGACATTTCCCTCCTCGACAAGAATTTCGCGAGCTTTGGCACACAGTGCCTTTACTTCATTCTCCCTAATGATTTCACAGCGTTTCAGCTGCTCGATTTGACGGTCAAGATCACTGTAGTCTGACATGGTAGTGTATAGTGTAGTTTAGAGTTATATTGCTTATTATTTCAAAATGTTAGATTGTGTATTGCTATTAGTCAAGTGCACTTTGTGAGCATATAGAAGAATAGAGTCCAAGAATGCGTGGCTTTTGCTGCGGCACCAGCAAACGGTGAGCGACTGAACAATGGGTCGTCGTAGGGCCTTTTTCAAACAATTGAATTGATCTTGTCGTCGTCACAACACAACTTACACTTTTTTATGAAATGAAAATAAATCCGAAAAAAAAAATAAAAGAACAAAATTAATATGAGAAATACAAAAGCAAATTTGCAAATTCTTATGCCGCGCCACTAATAACAACAAAAGACCGCCATTGCGCTTGGTCAAGCGCACACGAATTGGTAAAACACAGTTTGCCCCCAAGTATCTCTCTCTCTCACCTTCAAAGTTACAAAGTCAATTTCACATTTGCCGGTTTCGATCAAAATGATTGCACACAAACAACACGCTAACGAAACTTAATTAAATGTCAGGCAAATTGATTGGAAAAAAAACTAAACAGCGATTGTTCAACAATATCCATTAAGGCAACCTTGCCATCTATATTTTTTTATTTATTTTACACGGCAATGTGGGCAACACTGTGTTTTTATATGGGCAGCACTGTTTTTGTACAATGGCAGCACTTTTTCTGTTCTCATATCTCTTTTTCTTGAAAATAAGCATCCCTAATATTTTGTCTTCAAAATGAGCATACTCTGATAGACGTTAATTTTTAAATGCAGACAATCTTAAGTTAATGTTAATTAAGTAAACAAAGCGAATAACAGAGATATATTAAGAATATAACATTCATTTATATAAAAAAAAATATATATCTTTTAGTTTTTTTTTACACAATACATTCATCAATATTTACTAGTTCTTTAGTACTTAACTGCATCATTATGAAGCGCTTCCAAATTTCGATCAGACACAAATTGTGGCAAGTCGACGCTGCTCATCAAAAACTCCTCCATTCTTAGTGTACTCCAAATTGTTGCGTTGCTATCGTTGACAGTGTTCGCTTGCATAATAAGTGTAATAAACAAATCGCCTCCAGCCTGTATAATAGGCATCACCATTATAAACACACACGTATGAAACCAGATTGCAGTTGCAATGCCGTCTGACTCCAACACAACTGAGCGTGCACCAATTTACCATGCTTTCTCCAAGACGATTCCATACCTTAGCCGCCAGATTGCAAGACTGATTCCAACAACAACATTATAAAAATTATAACTGTTAAATGTAAAATACGAATGCAACACATAAGAAATGAAAAGAGAAGCAACGATACCAAAAAAAAAACAACAGTTAGAATTTTATTTGTTCGTTCTCTTGTCCAATTAAGAAGCAAACGAAAAAATGTACTTTTGTTTATCATAAAAAAAAAAAATAGACAAGCGAAAAAGAAAATGTGAAAAATGTCATTTATTGAAGAGAAACGTTTAATTATTATTGTTGCCTCATTGTATATAATTATAAGTCATACATTTGCTCACAACATAAATGCAGCGCAACGTGCAGAAATTGCCAAGCTACGCAGTGAATTGGATACGGCATTCGAGCAACATGAAGAACAACAGCTCCAAGTAGCTGTGCAGAAGGTACATAATCATCATTATCATTACTAACATTTTTAATGAAAGCACAAATATAATTCACATTTTTGCTTTGCAGGGTATCATTGTACAACCCCAGTGGACACAACAAGCAGATGGTAAAACTGCAAAAGAACAATCTAAAGTTATTGTCACCAATGAAGGATTGAGTGAAGTGGAAGCTTTGCGTGCTGAAATTAAGAAGGCAACTTCTGTTGCGCCCGATGCAAAGAAAGTACAAAAACTTGAAGCTGAACTAAGCAGGAAGGGTAGCACACAAGTGCTAACTGCACCAGGAGAACAAGTCACAGTTGGAAGCAGCCGCAGTTACCACAATGAAGGCAGTGACGATGAAGATGAGAATGCACCAAATATTATTGAAGCAAATGATGGCGGCTTTGAACCCGACATTGATATAAGAAAATTACAACGTCTGGAATTGTCAAAACGCCGTACACGTGAAATGCTAATCTTAGCACACATTGAAGAGGATTTCAGTTTTGATCTCGGTGATGATGTCCAGGAATGGGATTACGTAGTGCATAATGGCAGTGAGTATTTTGTAGGTCTACGCAAAAACGATTTGCTATTGGTTCAGCATCAATTGGACGACAATCGCTATGCACCAGTGCAAACTCTGAATATCACACTACCCATGGGCTGTCTCACGTGCTATCAATATTGGAATCAAAAGGATTATATGCAAGAAGGCGTCATATTGCTCGCCTTGGCCGATCAAGTGCACTGGTACCGCTTCAGTGCAGAACAGCAGCAATTCACTAATGACTGGCAATGGCATGTGGGCACCACAGTGACTGGCTTAACACACTTTGCCATTGATGAACGTCATTACATTGTTGTTTCATCTAATCAATCTACACGCACTGGCTACTATGTACTAACAGTCTATGAATACGATTTAATTGCCAAGGAATTTTGGCTCGTGCAACGCATGCAATTGGAGAATGAGAGCAGCGAGGTTGCCATACTCGACACTGGACGAGATCTTTTGCTAGCTGTGGCCCAGGTGAACAAAGCTGCAGTCTACACATACAATCCACGAGAAGATGATCATGTACATTTTCAATTGAGGTACACCATTTCCTCTGAAGAAATCAAGCATGTGGCTGCATTTCAAATGGGCGGTCGCAGTTACCTAGCTTTGGGTGGCCTGGAGCCACAGATCTTACAATATGCTCAAGGCGTCCTACATCCGAAGACCATATTGGGCAATAATTTTGGTCTTGTGGAACTCTTTTTTCCAGTGCCAGTACGAACTTATCGTGATGATTTGCTTTTGCTGGTACAACATCGCGTGGATTTTGGTACACATTCTTTAATTGTGCTCGAGACGCTTATCTGGAATGGTGAGGCTTTTGAGACTAGTATACCAGTACCCTGTCAATTGGGTGAGCATGTTGTGTATGGAGTCAGTTGTATGTTGGATATGGATCGTGACATGGGCTTACGTGGCGCTGCTCTATTGCGTCGAGGCGAAACACCGCTGCTTATTGTGCCACGTCAGATGGCTGAATCGGGTTTATTTCGTCTACACACAACATTGCTAGCAAAGAATTCCGAATTACTGGATTTGCAAGAAATCTGGAGCTTCCTGCAGGATTGGGTTGAAGAGCAAAACATCTTAACTACCAAAGCTCGTAGATTTATGGCACTACCTGCAGATTTAATTGATGTTGATGCTAAAAAGGAGTATGACACTATAGCAACACCCGAACTCATCTATGATGGTGAGTTTAACCAATTCTATATAAATGACTACATGTGGATGGAAGCAGATACGCATATGGATGTGTATAAACTCATTGGCGAGGTGAGAGCACTGGAGCAGAAAATACATGGCGAACGTTCAAAACGTCATCTAGATCTGCAGCACTTTAGTTATGATTATTTAGAGTTTGATGACGTAATCGTAACAGAACTACAAATCGAACAAGTGAACAATATAACATATTATATACAAAATGGTTCAATCAATTTCGAAGGTCTTTTAAATGTGCAAGATCTTGTGGTCCTTGATGAGTTGCAGTCACGTGAGGGTCGTCAAGCTTTTGCTTCGGAACTAAAACTTGATGGTGACTTATCATTTGATCGTATCAATGACATTGAATGGTCTGAACTTGCTAGGCAACTCGTATATCGGCATGAACCTTTGACAATAGGCAAACTTGAAGTGAAAGGGGTAAGTTATTCAATATTCATTAACTCATGGGTCATTTAATTTAATTTACTTAAAAGGAAATTATCATAGAGGATGAGCTACATATTGATGTATTAAATCAACTTAGTTTTCCCGATGATTATCTATGGTCAAATAGTGCTACGGCAAGTATTGTGCAAGGAGAAAAGAATTTCACTGGAATTTTATGTAAGTAGATTTTTCAATGGTCCGAAAGCTTATGTGGAAGTCTGTTTATCTTATCCATGTTTAAGTTTATGTTGAATATATTAGATTTATAATTTTTCTTTTACTTGGATTTAAAACAATTTTAGCTGTTAGTGCCGTTGATACTGATGGTCTTATTAATGGTGTTAATCCAATGGATGCTGTTATACTCTCTGACTCACAAGATTGGCCAGGCTTACCAACATTTGCAATACTTGAAGTGTCCGAGATATTGGAACTAAATGGTACGGCACAAGGGCGTAACTTCGAACAGGCTCCTGCCAATCCAACACTACTAGAAACTCACGTACTTAATGCTGATTGCAATTTCAAGGAACTTATTGTTAATGGTCCTATCAAAGTGAATAATATTTTTGACAATGTATCAATTCTATCACTTTTTGCCGATATTGTGCAACGTGTACCGGATGCGGAAAGGGAATTGATTATACCATCTGCTAAGGAATTCATGGCAATCGTAGACCTACCCATTGACTTGCAAGTAGATGACGGTTCTATAAGCGGCATACCCATTGAACAATTCATACCAATGCACACAAATCAATCACTCAGGAATCTTAAAGAAATCCAAGGCTATGTGTATTTCAATGAGTTACAACAATCACCAAATGGTCTCTATGATGGTGTAGACTTGGTAACATTATTAGAGCAGGCTCTACATATTGATGGACCTGTGGATGCACGCACAACACAATTGAACTTTGTCGATGCCATCAATGCCATTGCCACAGATTTAAAAGTGGAGAAGAATTTAAATGACATGCCTTTGGCCACAGGTTACCAAAGATTAAACGAGAATCTTAGGTTGGGGAAATCTGCGTATTTTGCAAATTTAAAGGCAAAAGTGGCACATTTGCATGGCGACATAATCGGAGAAGGCCAAAAACTAAATGGAATCAATATAAGTGATTTCCTTCAACATCAGAATTGGGTATCACCTACTGGTGCTGGCAATATCTTTCTCAATGATTTGATTTTGTCAAAGGGTCTTGAAGCTGATAAATTACATGGCATTAATGCTACGCTTATTTTGGATTTTCTACGACAAATTGATGAGTTGCCACTCATGATTCTTTCCGGCCAAATACAAGTGGATTATGTTCATGTTCAAGGCTCCGTTTGGGTCAAAGAACTCAATGGACAGAATTTCGATGACGATATACAAGCTAAAGTTGTGTGGTTGAATCGTCCAAATTTCCTTAGTACAAAATTGACTTTTCTCAGTGAAGTGGTTTTAATGGATGATCTAAATATACTTGGCAGCTATAATGGACGTAATATGCCAGATTTTGTAGATGATATTGTTTTTCGTGATGCCATAAACGAAAAAAGTCTCGTCATTGAGTCACCTAAGATATTCATAAACAGTATACAAGTTCGTAATACAGTAGAATTGGAGGCCATAAATGGTGTGCCATTTAAATATTTGGCCAAGATCCATGGCACAAACGAATTTCACGGGAATTTGTTATTACAGAATACAGTGCAAGTCCATGATATGCATATAAATGGTCAATTGAATAATTATCCTATGTCAAGGCTTGAGAACCAATTAGTTTATTTACCAGAAATTGGTGCTTTTATGCAACGTGGCATAGTTCAAATGCCAACAAAACCAAACCAACTGGATGATCTTTCGGTCTATGGGCATTTCGGAAATACCAATATAACATCGCTTAGTGCCTTCTTCGATGAGTTGATTTATAAAAATGCTCCTATAGATTTCAAAATTACAGGCATTAAAACTTTTACAGGACGTGTTTCAATAGTCTCAGGAGCCACTATTGATGAACTCAATGATGAACATCAATTAAATGACTTACTTAAGAATATTGTCTATATTAATGAGCCACTTCCAGTAACAATACAAACACCAGTGAATTTTAAGGCCCCCATGGAGTTGCATGCCGCTGCCCCCCTTGAAATACATGGCGAACTAAGAACACAAAATTTAAATAGCTGTAGACTGGATGATTGGTTGAATCAAACAGTCCGTGTAGATCAACCTATTAACTTTTCCCGTAAGTTATCATTCAAATTTTGTTGAGTTTTTATCTCTAGACACAAAATTTTATACAGGAGATCTACAATTTGTGCCTGGAACTTTGGATAATAATGTATTCTTCGTCAACTATTTAAATGATATTGATCTATCCAAAGTCATAACACTGCATACACCTCAAAATCTAACAGCACCACTGTTATTCTTTGATGAACTCTATTTACCGGATGATGGCGTTATTGAAGTAAAATCTGGAATGGTGAATGATGTAAAACTATTAAAAGCATATGAAAATACTCTCATGGTAAGTTAGAATCGTTATGAATGTTAGACCTATTGGAAATCAACTCAACACTAAAAGAGAACCCTTAGTGTGTAGAGGCTCATTTAGCTTCACCAGTGACCATTATTCAATTCAATTCTATGAAAACTAACTTTCTTTACGAATCGAAAATATTAATAATTCTAAAATTTTATACAAAGCTTTTCTCTGCTATTTTGTCTTCTTCTTCTGCTTTATCTTCTTTATTAGGATTAGATAACAGGAGTGCATTTAACATCAAAGTTCGGATGTAATAGTTATTTTTAATAAACAGTTTGTTAATTGGAATACTGAAACTATATTTGTAAAGACGGTACATTATTCTAGGGAGTGTTGTCAGTCGATCCCGAAGTCCAGCATTCGTCCCATCTGTTGGCTGGTCTTCCTGGTCGACTTCCGTCGTTTATTGTGCCCAGTAGTGACTTCTTTATTGTCTGGCTGACTGTGAACCTAATCCTCTACTTTTTTCGTTGTTTTCTCGTCCATTTTCTTAAATTCTCGGTCCTCCAAATTTCTCTAATTTTTTTATTGGAAAGTCTTTCAAAAAGTGCGTTTCCTGCTATAATGCGCAGAGTGTTCATCTCGAGGGTAGTTGTGAGTTGTTGCGTTGTGGTGGTTGGTACCTATGCGGGTCTCAAATGAGTATGTTAGGTGTTATATAGTCTCGTTTTGCTGTGTATGTTCATGCATTCATTACGCCAGATAATGTTTCTTGGGCAGCCTCATATGGTTGCTGCCTTGTTGGTTTGAAGTTTAGCTTCGTTCGTTATATTTCTACTGCTATGCAATAACCTAGGTACATGAATTCGAGGATTTGTTCGATTGGTTCGTTGTTGAAGTGATTTCATGTTGTCGATCGAGATATCCATATTAAAAGACGTTGCTACTTTTACAAATTTCAGTGAAGAGAGCTGCATTGTCCGCTTAGCATATGATTTTGAATTTGGCCTTGTCAAATCACAATGTCCATTATGACATTAAAAAGAATCAGGATCAGGCTATTGCCGTGTCTCATTCTAGAAGTTATTGGTGTAATTCCAGACGATGTTCTGCCTGCTCTGATTGTCGTTTTTTGTTGGTATGGAACTCTTTACAGATATTATTACCGTTTGTATGCCTTTCTGCTTTAACCGCGTGTTTATGTTTTGAAGTTTTTCGTTTGTGGATGGCTTTTTTTAGGACAATAAAGCTAAAAAGCTGATTATTTTATTCAATAGATTTTTAGATTATATGTTTAAGGGTGAATATAGCATCTATAGCTGGGCTTCGGCGATTTTGTTTGCAAGAAGGCTTATGGAGAGTTTTGATGGAAGGAAATTCACTTGTAGTTTTTGGGTTCTTTCTTGTCGCCCTCCATCAATACAGGAATTGTGTTACTTACTGTCTATTATTGTGGGATGGTTGATGTTCGAAAAGTTACCTTCATTATGGGGAGTCCTCCGTATATTCCATTCCCGATGTGTATTAGATTGACATCTGAGGCTTTACGATTTTTCAGTTTATAGATCATTCTCACAACCTCTTCGAATTGTGGTCCTTCGTACATTGGTTTATTCGTGTTACTTTCTGTGTTATAGGAGCGCCGAAAAGTAGTTTTTCCAAGCTTCGGCTTTATCGCTGATGTGCTTATGAGCTAGTTTACTTCTTTTTCGTAGCCACTTCCATTCATCATTTTTCATATTCTCACAAAACCATCTTTTTGAATTTTTGTTTTTATTGTTTTCTTTTAGTTCCCTTTGATTTGTTAACTTTTTTTTGTGTACTATATATTGGATCAAGATGTTAATAATTCAATGTTGAATTTTTCTATTATTGTCAGTGGTGATGGTCTTGTCATTGTTATTAAGAGGTGTATTCGAATTTTAGCCAGTACTAGGTGGTGATCTGTTCCGTGTAGCTAACAATCGAACATCTTTAATTTTCGTGGGATGTATCTCTATTGGTCAATTGATTTATGAGGATGGTATGTATTGTTTATAATCCATTAGTGTGCAGAAGTGAGTAAGAATGTTTTTTTCTTGTTTTCAATGATCTATCTATCTTCTTCTTATTGGTTCGAGATGTTGTCTAAGGTGCTCTGAAGTTGTTGATAGAATTCTTCTTTGAGGCCGACTGTTTTTGCTATGTCTGGGCCGTAAAAAATGGTGATGTATTACAACTTGTAGTTGTTGGTATGCAGTTTTATGCGGAGTAGCCTGTTTTTTATGTATTCTACATTTCCTACATTGCTGGTAAATTTTTTAGGAATGAATACTCCTACTCCAAAGAAAGATCGTTCGTGTTTATATTTCACTCTATAAAACAGGTTGTATGCAGCTTATGGGGTTTGCCCCGCTTTCCTTCACCTTAGTTTCTGAGACTGTATCTATGTTGTGGTGTTTTAGTTCCATTATTCTTTCTTCATCATTGTTGTTAAGTGATTGTTGTGAGAGATGTTACGTTCCAACATGTAATACGTAAGTTGTTTTCTAACGAAGATCATTTTTTCCTTTTTCTCGACGGTTTGTCAACATTGTGTGGTTATTTGTTATCATAGGCTTTAATTCTTTTTCTAGGAGCAATGTTGGTATGATCGCTGAAACAGACTTCTGGCCTCTCTCAGTAGAAATTCCTTAATTATTATACTAGAAGAGGAAAAGAGGCTCCCATACAAATCTATTCTAGGAAAATGTGTTTGTAATGGGTAAAAAAATTTAATTTATTTTAGTAATGTTAAAGAAACTTTTCAAAATAACATAACATGGGTCTTATGAGGGAAAATTGGAACTATCAGAATAATATATTTTAATATTGCTAAATAAAATAAACTAAAAATTGTAGTTTTTGTCACAGGAGCTGGTTTAGTTATTTAGCTAAAGATTTTGAATTGTGATGATTACAAAAACAATATGTTTTTAAATTAGAATTTTCCTTACTAAATTTGTTGGAGTTATTTTTTTAATTTGAGCTTTCAATATTCAACAGACCACCGGAAATAAAACAGTTAAAACACCTCTTATAATGAAATCCATTCATGTACTTGGAAATCTAACAACCTTGGCATCTATCAATGAAGGCGAAAGTGATCTACGTTTTTTGGCTACACTCCATTCAGGAAGATTAATCATCGAATCACCTTTATACTTTAAAGAACTTTCAGCTGATGATGTGAAGACAAGTGATTTAATTTCTGGGCTTAATTTCACTGATTGGTATAAAGAAACCCTTTGGTCGAGTGGTGTTGAACAACGTCCCATACAAATGATCACAGGCAACTGGAGTGTCCGTAATTTAATTGTTAAACAAGATAGTGGACAACAGCAACGTTTAAGACGTCAATTGATTAAAGAGGATAACGATTCATACGAGAATATGTGCAAAATGCTGAATACATTCAAGAAACAATATGTTAGCAGTGGTGGTGTTGGTGGATACTATCTCAAGTACTTGGAACTTCATCATATCATGAATGTTTCCATTGTAAATCATAATCAGCATATACGGCGTATATTTCTTTTAGAATCAGACATGGATAACTATTTGCTAATCAATGCAGGTTGTTGGTCAATACTATACAAGTGGTATGTTCCTAAACAGCATTTCAAACTACTAAACAGTTTCGAGAGTGGACCTTTAGATAAAGTTAAATTGCTTAAATCGGATGTCACAACTGAAAGTCTACAATTTCTAACCAGTTATGTAAGTACTGAAGAAGATTATGGTTGCAATGTAAGCGATATACAAACATGGCGTATGGCAAGTGATCAGAAGATCTCTACTATCACTGTCAAGATATCTAATGATTTTCATGATGAACGGAAGGAAATTCGTTCAATAATAGATATTTTCCTATCATCAAAATCATTCTTATCAATGTTATCCCCTCCACCAACACTGTCATTTCCATCGTCGCGACTTGTTTCATTATCTCAAGAACCAGTACGTCAAAAAATTAGAAAATTACCACCAAAATATATACAACGTCCTACAACAGAGTCAATTTTGAAGCCACAAATTAATGATAAACATAATTTCACGTTTGCTGACTTTCGTTCTGTCATTGTACGCATATTGGATGATTTAATTTATCGTCTACATGCCGAAGTAAACATCACCCAACTAAGCATACCGGAAAGTGATTTGTATGATGAACATCTTATTGTGGATTTCTTGGCTGTGATGAGTGAATTACGTAGTCAAAAAATTTATCCAAATGACACCATTGGAAACTTACAATTGGATGAATTTCAATTGCCAAGTAATCCGGCTCAAGTGCTGGCAGCGCGTGCCGTTCAAATCATTTGGCCAGTAATTGTTGAGATTGAAGAAATCCATAGCTATTTACTCGTTAACGAAACACATGCCCACCCCATATGTGATCGCCTTAAGAAAAGTTTGGGTCTCGTTGTTCATGATGTCTTAGAATTGGCCAATAGTCAGGAGGAGGAAAACAAAAAGGATAACGATATGAAAACATTGTATGCTGTTATCACAAGGATACGTCTATTTCAAAATGAAATACATCAAATATCTAAGCAATTGGACAATACTAATGACAAAGAGAAACCAATAAAACGTGACTTTTCATTATCAACCATTTACATTGATCTTGATGATGATGATTATGGCTATAAGGACCATTACGATGAGGAGGATGAGCAACAGAATCATTTAACTGAGTCTTTTAAAATCAGAGTCGGTCCTTCTTCAACGACTCAGCTGCTTTTTATACGTATAAAACATCTTAGTACTGCCACTGTCGCAGGCAAGAATTTCCCTTTATCTGAGGAAACCGATTTGCTAGAAATCTATTCAAATGACAACGGTTTACTGTTTCAAAAAATTGCCACACATAAGCCTCGCCTTTTGACAAGCATGCGTATACGTGATGTCACTTTGTTGGCATTTGTTGAGGATTGCTGTCAAGTACGGGTTTTAAGTTATCGCGGTGTTCAGGGTTTCGTAGAATTTGCCGATTACAAAACACCATCTGAGATCATACAACTTACAGCATACGAGCTGCCCAAGATTATAACATCGAACAGCAAACGGATAAATCAAATTCTATTTACCTTTGTTGTCTCGCTTAGCGATCATTTACGTTTCTATGAAGTCAACGTAATGGGTGTCATAAAGGACCCTACGTTTCAGTTTAGTTGTACTGCTTAGATTTTATTTATCTAAATCACATTAAAAAAGAATTCAATAAGCAAATAAAACAAATTTTTGTATAAAAATATTTAGTATTTTATTCCATTGTATTATAGACAGGGCAGACTAATGGAACAGAGACGGTACAGCTGAGGTATGAGGCCCCAAAGTTTTACTTTGCCCAAGGCCTTCACTAGTGAAAAAGCGTCTTAGGTGCCACATCTTCGCCTCAAAATAACATAAGGTATTTTGAAACAGAACTTCTACAGAATTCTACAGATTACTAAAATTTAGAAACCCCATCTTAAGATTATATATCTATTGCAACAAAGAAATGATATGATTTTGTAGTTTTTATTTTTTTTTTATTTTATAAAAATGTTGTTATTTTGATACAATTTTTCATTGTTTTTTCAAAGAGATTCCCGTATTTGGTTCCTTCAAAATAGAAACAACGAACCTACTCTATGAATACATAATTCATAAACTTATACTCTGACACTTGCACAATTTAGACGTTTGCTTAAAACTTATTTTCTATAACTCTAAGATAAACTAAAGAGTATATCAACCCTTAAGCATTCAGCTTTTGCTATGACTACAAAAAAACAAACACAAAAAAAAAAAACAAGCTTAGTATAAAGACGAAAACAAAGAAGGAAATGGAAATAAAGAAAAAATTATATTAAATTAAAATAAAAGAAAACAAAAAAATATCGTAATTCACCTAAAATAAATATGACATAAAAATTATATAAACAGATATATGCTACTTATATACACAACACACTATATAAGATTATCAAATATATTGCTTATGGAATCTTGACTGGTAGAAATAGACGTGGATCGCCTATTTTTGGACTTAAACGTACAACTACTTGATCATCACCATCACCAACTTCAAGGAATGAATTCCAATCGGCTAAAAAGTAAAAGCCATTTTTCTTTTTTGGAGGCAATGGTTCTTGTTTATTGGGATCAGGACCAAAAGAGTCTTCTAAATCGGCCAGTGAACCATTTCGTGGTTCATCAGAGCTTTCTTCTATAGTTGACGTTGTGCTAGATGTTTTCGATGATGAGGGATCATCATTATTATTGTCATTGGTATCCTTACTATCATCATTATCATTACTATTAGAACCGCTTAAACCTAAAGAGAGACTAACTCGTGTCGGTGCTTGAGTTGTTGTTATTATATCAGCTTCATTACTAGATGTTGTCGTTGTTGTTGTTGTTGTTTCTCCTGAACTTCCTAACATAGTCTCAATACTTTGTCTTCGATCTTTCTTGGTCTCAGTTGTACCAATATTTTGGTTTTTAAGTGTCTCCAAATATTTAGCATCAGGACTTTGATTTCGGACTTTTTGAGTCTGTATTTGACTAAGACTCATATTTAGCTTTTGTAACTCTTGCAGATTACTAATCAAGCGATGTAATTGATCTAAATTTTGACTTAAATCAACCGTACTCTGTCCGTCGTTGGTCGATGTTTCTGGTGTTACTATGTCCAAGCGTTCATTGTTTTCATTAACTTCATCACCAGGTGGCATTGCTAATTGATAGTTTAACTCACTAAATTCTGCCATAAGGTCCTCTCCATTTGCTCCGGCAGCAGCCATCATCATGTCATCAACATCATCGCCATCAATCACATCATCATCACTGCGTCGCTTAAAACCAAGTGTTTGCTCTGTAGAAACACCAATTTTGTTGACAGCCCGCTTGATGGCTGCTTCGATAATTTTGGTAGCACTATAAACTGGCAATTCGATGGAGCTCTCCGTTGTTGTTTTCGGTTCCCGTGGTACAAGAGGTTTGATAGTTGTCAGTGAGAATATTGCCGGCGAAGAAGAATCATGATCATTGTTATCACGTACGGTTGTGCTGTAGCCTGATTGTTCGAATTTGTTTTCAATGGCTACATTATTTGGAGGCAATAACAGTGGAGCACTTGTTGTTGTAGTCGTTGTGGACGTTGGCGCTGCCGTCGTACTACTTGTTGTTGCGAATTTTGTCTCTAACTGCTGGGAGAGTTCATTGGGCAAGGCCACACCCAATTTTTTTAACTCCTGAGCGTTATAAAGCAACTTCTGCAACTCTTCTAAGTCCTTTTGCTTTTTGGCTACATTGGGCTGTGGTGGCTTCTTCGTTGCAACAAAACGTGGTGGTTCCTTTGTAACACTTGTCACCGTTTTTCGAATGATCGGTGGTTGCATATTCTGATAGGTACTGGAGCGTTCGCCCTTGTCTTCTAGGCTAGTAAAAAATTGTTGGTATTGTGCAAAACTCTGATCGACGACGGATTGTTGTGGACTTGCTGGCCTAGACATCGCCAATTCACGTAGCTCTTCACTAGATGTGACTTCTTGTGCAGGTAACGATTTCTTAACCGTATGTTCTCCCAACGATGATGATGATAGTGGATGATTGTGTTGATAGACAGGCAAGTCAAGGTTAAGCTCAGAATTTTCAAAATCTTGTATCGCTTTCGTGGGTGGCACAGCATACACAATCTGTGCACCATTCAGATTTTTAACATTCTGTGTTCGTAACGAGGCAGAAGTAACAAGATTGGGTGATACTGTGGCTTCCAATTCCAATCGATGATGATCAGCTCCGCCATTTACTAGATCAGCTGGCGTGATCTTGACACGTTCCAACTCTTGGACTTTGCTAAGTAGTTTCTGCAGATGAACGTAATCATTCTGATCGACATCTTGTAGACTTGTACCACTACCTGTATCATTTGTCAACTCAAATATGCGTGTTGCAACATCTTCCGGCTTAGGCTTAGTTTGGTGTGGTGGTGTCCTTTTACCAGTCGTTGCTGCTGTCGAAATCTCTACACCAAAATTGGGTACTGCCTGCAGTACAGGTAGTTGTTGATACAATTTTTGTAGCTGGGCAAAATCATTAATAGGTATGCGGTAATCCGGAGCACTTGGTTTAGTTGTGGGTGTATTTATATTTCGTGTTGTAAAACCTAAAAACTCAGAGGGAGCTGTTGTATTCACTTGACCAGCACTGACACTGTTAAGACGTTCTAGTTGTTGCACACGATTGATTAGCTCTTCGAACTGAGCATGATCAACTGGTGGTTTTGATGGTTTAACACTGTATTGCGCACCAATTCGCTGGGTAAGATCTTTATGCGGTTTGGGTGTAGTGCTGGTAGTGGTAGTGGTACTTGTAATCTTTGTAGGGGAAGTGGTTCTTACTTTATCTAAATGTGCCAGGTAAGCCTGTAGTTCGGCAATATCAAGACTTGGTTTTTTGGTGGTTGTGGTAGTGCTGGTAGTCGTCGTTGTTGTCGTGGTAGTTGGCGTAGTAGTGCGTCCCAGTTTCTTTGTATTACGTGCCTGTTCATAAAGTCGTTCTAGTTCGCGATCATCACTCAACAAACGTTGAAGTTGTGCCAAATCATTGAGGCCTCCCAAACTCACTGGACGTCTTGTAGTGCTAGTGGTCTTGCGTAGTGTATTAGACTGTTCCAACTGCTGCAATTGCTTGAGTATTGACTGAAGATCTTGGGCTTCATTGGCCTTGTTAGAAACTGTTGTCGTTGTACCACTGAACTGAGGAGAGCTGAAACGATTACTTAGTGTCTGTATGAGCACCGAAGGTGGTGTCGTTGTAGTAGTGGTAGTGCTGCTGCTTCTCGTTGTCTTTGGTGTTGTATTTTTAATTACATTATCTGGATTGATCTTCAGACGCTCCAACTCTTGTAAATTTTCCAACAATTTAGCCAGCTGATCAGCATTGCTACCTTCATTTTGCTGATTCCCGGCGGCAGCAAAATTAATATCAATATTGGGATCGATACGACGCCTTGGTTTTTTAGGCTCAATAAGTAATGGAGCCCCATTCGTTATAAGATTTGCTGTAGGAACTGCTGTCGGTAAAGGTGCTGGCGTTGTTGTTGTTGTCGTCGTTGTTGTTGTTGTTGTTGTTGTTGTAGATGGTTTTGGGGAGGTTGCTGCTCTATTCTTAGATGTTTTAGCTTGCAAACGTTCTAACTCTTGAAGGTTGACAAGCAACTTAGCCAATTCTGCATTGTTATTATTGTTGGGTCTCTGTGCATTTAGTACTTTTTCTGTTGAAATTTCACTTTCTTCACTTGCTGGTTCATCCTTACTAGCTTTAAGATTCTGGGTTTTTCTCAGGGATTTGCTGTTCTTCTTTACAATGCCAAAGCGTGTAAGATAACCTTCTACTTCCGGTTTTACTCGCAACTCTTCACCAATATTTAAAGGCTTGAAGTTGGTATAAGCGTCCGGATTAAATTGAGCGACGGACTGAAGGCCACGTAAGTCAGCGACACTTGCTGTTTGTGGTACATAACTGGATATAACTGGTTTCGGTGCGCTCTCCGCCGGATAGTAATCGTCAATAAGAGCAAAACGATTACGTGTCTGCGTCTGGCCAACAATACCAAGACTTTCAAGTATGTCAGCTACAGGTTTCACAGTCGTTGTCGTCATTGGCTTAGGTTTACGCAAGAATTCAGCATTCTTTGCATTATAATGTGAACTATAGCGTTGTACTGGCGCTGGCACCTTAATCGTTGCAGCAGTATCCATCTTTGTCACAGTACCTGCACCATAGTCATAGGCATACGGTAGTTTTGTTACCGGCTGAAATCCCATACTTGGCTTTGGCAAAGACGGTGTCATTTGATACATCACGGGTGGAGGTTGTGGATGATATGTTGTCGGATTAGGTGCTTGTAATGCCTGATTGGCCTTTATTGGATACGCTGGCTTATAGGTCGTTGCATCAAATTTGGATTGTAAGTTATGAGCGCTTTCAGTGCGCGGTACCGAACTTGGATCTGGCGTAATGAATTTAATCGGTTCTGGTGACGTATAAGCATCGATAACCTTCGTGACGGGCGGTCGTGTGTAGAGCTCCTATGAAATAACAATGTAATATATTGTTTTATTTATTTCTTTATTAGAACTAGGATTATAATTTTAAATTATAACCTTGTTATGATTATGTGCATCATTTTCTTGCTTACCTGAAGATTTTCCTCGGTATTATTATCTGTATTAAAAGGTAATACCAACATAAGAGCACGCATACTATCTGCCCTTGTCATATCACCTGCTTCGATACTCTTTTCATATTCTTCACGTGTTACCTTCTCATAAAGCTCTTCGATTTCACCTCTGTATAAAATGATAAAAATATTTCATTTTTGAATTGAAAAAGTAATTACGTATATTGTACAATAATGTATTAATGAATACAAACCGAGTTAACCGTGGTAAGGCCGGATCATTTGCCAATATCTTCTGTACTTCATCAATGGTCTGTTCCAACTCTGGACGTTGAAAATATGATTTATCTAATTGTTCAAGGTAGTTGGTTTTTCTTTGTGACTGTTTTATAGTTGGAAAACCATAAATAGATGTTCCAAAGAATAATAAAAGCCATAGCACTAAGTCTAGGCGTAGCATTGGCACATATAGTTTCATGGTGGGCCTCATTCACTCGCTGTAAGGATAAAAGAAAAGTAACTTGTTAATTTAGAATATTTCTAATTATCTATCTTTCAATTCATGATACACGTAGTAATACTTGTAAGACATTTCACAACTTTCTTCGAAGCGTAAGCGTACTTTTTACAATAATATTAATAACATGATTTCTGTGGAAAAGAATATGTTAAAAATCCACCAAGAACGGTTTTGAAAAATAGGTCTAAGGCAACTCCCAGGTATGGAACGCTTTGTTTACAGGGAACAGCAGCGTTGTGTAGTTTTATATGGTTGTGTGGATTGAATATAGCTGCCTGTTTCCCAGTAGTTGAGTTTTGTTCTGATTAACCATTAATTTTCATTAAGTAAAGTAGTCATGAAGGGTTTCAAAAGCAATCAGCAACTGAATAGAAGATTACTATATCATCAGTGAAAATGGACGTAGTACAACCATAGAGAATTGGAAAATCAGAAGTGTAGATGTTATAAAGTTATACCGACAAGCACAAGCCCTAGAGGAATCTCTATCTTTAATACATTGAGTAATTTGAATTTGACATACGTATATATATATTTATGTTCGCCTGACACTCAATACAGAAAATCCTAAACAAAATATTAACATTTCTAAAAGAATAGATCGTAAGTCTAACGTTCTTCTAATTATTAATTGGGAAACTGGTCACTTAGTTTTTAAGATAACATTTTTATATGGTCTTCTTATATTTAAGTACAGATTCAACCATATTGATTTGACCAGTCCCTGACTTTTCGAATTAGAGATATAATATTTTACTTCCGTGTACCAGATATGATAATTCACTAATGATGCAAAGTTCGCATGTCATCTTTGAAATGACCTAAAGAAAATTAATTTTCTTTATATCATACATATATTGTAGTTTTAAGAAACTCATGGCTATGTATATTTTTATTGTCATGGTTAATTGAACAATTGTGTTTAATGGACCGACCCAATGATCTATACGTAACTTAGTTTCACTTAATTGCTATTAAAGTTAAATCATAACAATAGATATCATATGTAAGAGTTCCGAACACTATCTCTACACAACAACAATTTTATTTATCATTATCATCATCATCGTTATTTTCTACTTTTTCATTTCATTTTGTTGTCGCCATAAGCGAAATAGAGTTAGATAATCTTCGTCATCGTTATATGTGTGTAAGCAGTTATTATTGCCCACTCTTCCATAGAGACATGCCATGCCATGCCATGCCATGCCGCCATATAGTATCTCTGTATATAAAATACATATTATCAAATACTTCTGGAACTAATAAAATGCTCGTACTTATAAATGTAAATGGTTTTGCGTACGTGTTGTGCATTCTTAATGTTGCAACACTTAAAGACCTGTCGGCATTTGAAGCGTGTCTTTTTTAGTTGGAGCATAAAAACATTTTCTTTTTGTCTTATCTAATTTTATTGTATTTGATATGCGAAAGTTAAATCTTACAAATACGTACATATATGTCTATATATTAAAATCCTGAGCAGATTCATCCATTGATGCCTGTACTCCATATCTTGTAATTTTAGATTATAAGTTAACTTCATATAAGTAAATAAATAATATATTAAAATCCTGTTTTTTTTTTTTTTGCCAGAATTTTTAATAATAAAAATTGATTTTCCTTTAATTAATCATTTGATCAAGGATTTATATATATATATTATTTCATTCTGAAGATATTTGTATCCGGATGAGTTAATTCCTAATTATATAGCATTCTTTAATTATTTCAAACTATAAGTTGTGTTTACCATATATGAACTCCTGACTGCACTTCAATTCGTGAAAGTTTATTTAAATGTTTTAAGTTTTCCATAAAAAATCTCATAAATACTCAAAAGTTTCCATGGTAGTTACGAGTACATATTAGGGATGTAGCGAATATTCGCAATATTCACAAATATGGAAGGCAGATATTCGCATTCACGAATGTGTAAAAATTGATATTTATTGCATTCCTAGTACATACATACCTATAACAAATACTGGGGCAATATGTTCAACTTTTTGATGTAAGGTAACTTTACATTTGCTGATTTTTGACAAGCATTATCATGCTTAATTGTTGTAGTAGTACAATCATGATTTTCAAATGAATTTTGTATGGAGATTACCTCTTCCAGTAATTGCGATGCCATCAGCCAATTTTCTGTTTGATTGCGCTTATGATCATTGTCTATTTCGATATACAAATATAATTAATGGAGTCCCAAGAGCACAGTTACATTTTTGCATTACCATTTCTATGAGTAAGTGATAATAGCTACTGTGAAATGTACCATCATTATAGATCTGTATTTCTTAAGTTCAATTTCATTTATCTCAATCAAATTATACAATATTAAGTATACACCCGTATGTCTCAGTAATTCTTTCTATTGATTATTCGACAATTTTTTCTTTTTTCCGATATTCTCAACTTAGTAGTTATTTTGTGTTCAGTATTGTTATTTGTCAAACATTTAGAAATTAGTTTCAAGTTCCTGAGATAAATGTTAATACATTATTTTGTTTTTTTTTTTCTGCAAAATTCGAATCTCCAAATTATTATTTCGCTCTAATTAAAATGATAAGCCTAGACCATTTCCGTTTGAGATACCGTTTAAAGTGGATGGAATATAATGACTATATATTTTGTGATATAGCAGAAAGGTAAGTAATTTGACAATTTTTTATCATATCCATTTTGTGATTTCTGCGATCATTACACACAGATCATTCGATCGAGTTGCTGAATATGTAATGGAACATTTGTCCGAAAACTCAATCTATCAAGCTTTAGGAGTATGGTTGGAACCAAATGCTATTGATATTGTCAAAAAGTATCTAAATCACCTATTGGGAAATGATTCCTCTATAATGGTCATATCAAAAGATGAAATGCAGATAAAAGCTGTTGCGCTTATGTTACTTACACAAAAGCGTTACAGTTCTTGGTAATTTGGGCAATAGAACTTACGAGTATACAATATAACATTTATTAAAATATAAAACTTTGTTCAGGACCAATCTGGAAATGATGGCTGGCTGGACAGGCAAACTTAAGCACATTGTAAGTATACGCCGACTCATACACGATGACTATCAAGAATCACATAATTTGCCAGAATTTGATTCGATGGTGATACACGAATTTATTTTTGAAAAAGAGTTTCTCGAAGATCGTCTTCTGATGAATAAGTTATATAAGTCCATTGCACAATCAGCACGACACATGGGTGCAACACGTCTTACACATGTTGTTTGGGAACAAAAATATCAACGAATTCCTCGCACTAATGGTTGGACTATGTTATCTAGATTTATCTACTCTATACATCTAGAAGAAAAAGAAAGACCACTGGATGTTCTCCGATTAATAGGAGAAGTAGGTGCACTTTTGTTCGAAATGAAACTTAGACCTATAACTCCTTATTATGAAAGGCCCGGCTATGAGGAAAGACTTTTAAAACGTGAAACGGCTATGACGAATAAAGCCTAGTAAATATCCTGAAACTGCTCGAAGACATTTAAACATTAAAATTTTGAAGCTGCATAACTTTTATTTTGAACAATTTTATGGAAATGCCTAAAATAAAAGTGTATGTCTCTTAAAAATGTTAAATGCCAATTAAATCAATGTATCGCGAAAAAGCAAAAAAATATCGGAAATACATTTATAATATACATATTATTTCGGCTATATAACTTTTATTTTGATAAATAAGAATATGTATACAAAATAAAAGTTTGTGTTCATAATAAAATATTTAATTATATCCAATAATTGAAAATTTGCATTGATATACAATAGTTTCACAAGTCAATTGTTAAAGAAATAGGTCAGTTTTATTTCAACAAATTATGCAAATAATAAGATTTACTTTGGTATCCTCTTTGCTGACAAATCTTATTAGTCTCATCTATGTAAATAGTAGTAAAATGAATTGTTTTTCTTCAGCTTGTCGCAAGAGGTTGAATTTGTCAATTAGTATGAGGTGTGTCCCATTACCATAAGGCGCTTAAAAAATGTTCAGTAAAATTTTGTTGCAAATGCTTCTTTTTTGTATCATATGAACTATCATGCTTCTCTGTCTATGAGAAACAGTTATTGGCGCAGGGACTCAAATTTTGCCATAATCATATTACCGTTTCATTGGTTGGCGGATTTTTGCTTTTTTTTTCGATTTAGGTTGATCAGGCTTCTAACTGGAAGTTTGATTTTAATGCATTTAAAGAGACGATTACAATTATTTTTTGTTCTTATTACTTTTACATTAATTTTTAACCATATTATCATTAGCGGTACACTATTGGAGGTTGAAGACATTGTCATACAACGGCTAATATTTCCAAAAAAAAATACAATTCGATGCTTAGTTTAAAATTTTTATGGAGTCTCAGTATTTATTAGGGTTTAAAGCAATTTACCAGGCGCTAACTGATCGTCAACAGCGAATTATTTGCAGAAAGCGGCGAAAACCAACTAAATCTTTTGTCAATTTGGCTGATACAGTGTATAATAAAGAGTCCAAAATTATAATTTGGTATACCCTTCAGAAAAATATCCAAAATGAAAGCAACATATCTTCTGTCACAGCTGAAGCAGGCGGTTTCTCAATTTGCAAAAAAAAACACCTAATCACTTATTGGAAAAAAAGATGATACCAATATTGATTTTATTTTTTGGGAAAATAATTTTATTGGATGAAAGATATTGAATCTTGAAGGGCCAAATAGTTTCCAATTCTGTTGAAGGATTTTTTTTAAAGAATTCTCTTTTTTCCAAACACATTCTTGCTGGAATCTCTCTAATGGTTCATGCTTGCATTGAAGTCCAAATAATCGTGAATGAAAAATAGGGACTACATTGAAGTATTGGGAAACAGCTTCTTACCTATTGTTGACTTTTCTTTTCAAACAGGATATCATTGGTACTCATATGAGCAATGACACAAAACTCCAAACTATGAACAGACAGGCTTGTACTCCGGTATTAGAAATGGTGGTCTTTAATTATAATTATTACTATATGGAAAAAATTAAATATGTAACTATCTAAATCTATAAAAAAAAAAAAAGATTATTAAGATATTGATAAAGTCAGTGGCACTTCCATGGACTTTTATTAAGTATAATATATGCATAAAATTTCATAGGATTAATTTTTAACCAATTCACAATCAAAAGTGTCCTATCAATATGAAACACACAAAAATAGGTGTTTCTATAAATTTTTTTTTTTTTTTTTTTTTTTGAACTAATAAACCAAAGTTATAACTAGACTTCTTAGCTGTCAAATATAATATTTGAAAAAATCTTAGTGTCTTATGATTATGACGGACGGACGTTTAAATGAATGGAGAAAGCATTCTTAGCTAACTTCATTGATCTTGGTCAATGGTCTTACAAAATTTTAAATTGTTTGAAATGACAATAAACGACAGTACTTTCTTAAGCATAGCATCCTACTAAGTATTTTTAAATCAGCAAGCTGTATAGTATGCAACCAACCAACCAAGCAATCCATGAAAACATCATTCGGATCTCATAAACCGGAAACCGTACCACCAATCAAACGAAGATATCTAATTTACATTTGAATTTTTGTTTTTCTTACCAAAAGACTCCAACTTTCAACCAATCGATTTCTGATTTGAAAAAACAATGCATAAGTGATTCCAAGTTGAAGAGATTCTAAACATTTTACTATGTCTACCAAATGAATTTATTTTATTTCAACATCGAACAAAGTGCATGTAAATTTAGTGAAGCTATTTTTTTTTCTTTTTTTTTTTTATGTGTTTTATGGGTTAAAAATTCATAGGTTCATTTAAATGAGGAAATACTTAAGATACCAGAACGAACTTAATCTCAATAACTTGACTTTGGTTTAAAGCTTTTGTGATAAACGAAATTTTATTTAAAAGTTAATCAATAGGCAGTAATCTCATTTATTACTTTTTTAATGATTCCAACAGTTAATTAGATTTTTAATTTGATTCTATGATAACCTTCAAGATGCTGTAAAAGTCATTACACATTCAAATTTCTAAAAAAAAAACTGAAAATACAATAGTCAAAATTAAACAAAGGAAACATTTTCTTTGATTGAAATGCCCATCAACCAGAAGAAGGTACAAAAAAGGTCATAAAGGGCATTTACATTGCTTATCGAATGAATTACGTCTATTACCACCCAATCTTAGAGAAAATCTATTTATGTATCTATTATAAAATGGAACAGTGAGAAGAGAAAATTCAATCAATCAATGTTTTTTATTTTTAATCAAAGTTCACGCCCATGACATCACTGACACACTATTGGTGTTAAAGAAGTAGGGCATTTTTCACATGCTGTAGGGTCCTTAAAAGGCTTCTTTGAAATTCAAAGTATTTCCTATTTTGAAACTATTCAAATTACGTGTGATAATCTGTTGCTGGAAGGTTTGGTGTTTCAGCTGAAAAGCTGTGAGTTTCCAACTTCTAAAGCATAATCAGAATGATTTGTATGATCGACAATCGATTGTTGTTTATTTGAATGCCATACAAACTTTATAGCAAAGTCATAAATAATAAAAAAAAATAGTGCTAATTATAAGTTAATGTAAAGAGTGTTCAATAAATCTTTAATCAACAAGTTTTTGTCTCAGATTTCAACAATAAACAACATTCAAGTGCGGAACTGTAAATGAAAAAACCAACAGCTAAAATAGTAGTTACTACTTACTACAAAAACTAAGGTAATCATAATAATGGAGAGACCGGCAGACAGATTGAGAGACAGACTGAGACATACATACAATATATACCATAGATAGACATCCAGACAGACAAGTCATTAACTGTAACAAAGTTACAAGCAAAATACTATAAAACTTAGACTTAGTTAAGTTTTAATTATTTATATACGAGTATGTTAGACCGACTGACTATAATTTTGAATCAGTGGGGGGGCACTGACAGGTGATAAGTGTGTGGAACTGCAGTTAAGCAGTAATGGCGCTTTGTGGCTTCACGTACTACAAAAGATTTGAAGCTTCGAGATACTTAAAAACACTTTGAAAAAAAAAACACTTACTATTAGTTTACCTTACGCTTAAGTTAGTGGTCTTAGTCTTTTAGGCATTTAACTTGTACAGGGGCGTAGAATTTTAATGGGGATTTTGAAATCAAAGTAAATGAAAAAAGAAACCATTAATGGGTTCACTCTGTACAATTAAATACAATAGAACATATGAGGAAATGATCCTTTTGTTTTTGTCGGATGCCTTTTGTTGTCGTCCTACACTTTTTATTTCTTTTATAAACAAAGTCATATGTATATTTAAGATGGAGGAACAGGCAGTTGGACAGACAGACACTTATGTAGACACAGTATTTTCTTTTTTTTTTAAGCCTAAGCAAAGCTTATGTTTTATTGTTCATTCACGTGAATCGCTTGACTCAGCTTAATTTCAGTCATATTAAGTTTTGGTATAGCTTAGCATGGTATAGTTTGGTTTACTTTTGCTCCAACTTTACTGCACATGGTTTTGTTGCTGTTGTTGTTTTTATAATCTGAACAAATTATTTGCGATTTGATTGAGAAAAAGAAAAACCAGAAAATATATTACACATTTTTCGTGCTTTGAAAATTAAATAATAATATTATAAGCGGTTGCATGCTCATTCTCTTTTCATTAAATAATAAAAATTATATGCCGGCTTCACAATCTTAGATGAAATAAGTAATGTATACGTATGTATGAATGTATCTATAAATATATTGTATAAATATATAAGAGAGGAGACGTTAAAGGCTATTTAAAAGATTTTTATGGCTTCTTTTCTTACAATATGCTTTACGAAAGTTCTTTGTTAACTGGAAAACATAGTGATCTCCATTTAGTAAGTTAACCCAATTCAATATACTGATTAAGGTAGAGAATAGTATTATAAGTTTGTCATGAAGTTCGTAATGCAAAGAAGAAGACATCGTTGACCCCATAAAGTATATACATATATTCGATATTGAGCGCAACAAGACAAGTTGATCTAGACATGTCCATCTGTCTGTTTGTCTGTGTGTATTTAAACTTATCCCTCAGTTTTTGAGCTAGATAGGTTTTTGAGCCATATTCACCAACAATGTAAATTTTAAGATCCTACGATTACTGGATCGCATAGCTACCATACAAAAAACGTTTTCTAGAGGATGCATGAAGAGTATGACATCTTCGGCATATTCTGGTTTTCGATTGTCGAAGTTACAACAGAAGACAGAACAACGCAAACTCCAAGATATAGAAAAATGGAAACAATCAATCAGTGATATAAATATATCTCAATTATTAAATTTCGAATTTTTTCTTTTAAATTTTAATATAAAGATCAATACACCTACCTATAAATTCTTGACATGGCTGACAACATTAAATTAAAATCAGTTCTTATTTATCTTATATATGTATATTCATAGTGAAATTGTCTTTTTTTGATATTGAAGATGCAGCTAGCAGAAACGGGTTTAAAAATCAATGAAGATAAAACCAAAAAAATGATTATATCCAGAAAAAACAAACCAATACAAAACGCAATACAAATTGGTTAATATAATTTCGAAAAAGTGAAAACGTTTACCTACTTAGGCTTTAAATTGAGTAAAGATAACTAAAAAAGCATAACAATCGATGGGATGCCATTAAAGAGCTCTTCAAATTAACAGATCTTGCAAGACGGCTTGTACAAAGCCGTTGTCAGACCAGTCTTATGTAACTGATCTGAAACAGGAGACACTGAGTGAAAAATACAATGAAAAATTGCAAATCTTTGAAACGACATTAATCGGAACAATATTTGGAGCAGTCATAGCTTCCCACAATTAATAGCGTAAACGTAGACCAACTAAGAAAAGGCGAAAATATTATATGTTGCTTCGAAGCACAACGAAAAAGAAAGCATAAGAAAATTGTAGATGCCAAGGCATTAATAAACAAAGCAATGGGTAGACCAAGATCGAGATGGATTTGCGAAAGAAAAGAATATATGAAAAATCTTCTGAAGTTGAGAAGGACAACAAAGAACCGGGTCATATGGAGGTCACATGTGTAGTAGACCAAAGTTCACAAAGAGCTATAGCGTCAAAGATGGTGCTGATTTCCCCAACAGGACTGTCAACACGTTATATGTATGAACATTTCAGTTACAATTCTTAGAGTCTAATCACTTCATATGGCCACAAACAAGTAAAGACATTATCATGTGGCAACCTTTTGAAAATCTCATCTAGATATATTATTTCTGTTGTTATTTATCTAGAAACTTCTTGAATTTTCTATTAAAATCTTTTTTTTTAATTTCTTAGAAAACAACTTTTACAAAATAATTCTAACAACAATGTATCACAACGGTATAATGGTCTACTTCCCAATGGGTTTTGAAGATTTTCTTAGCATCAGTTCAATAAAAGTCTTATAACTTCCCATTATATGTACGATGTTGCATTTGGTCTCTGGTAGAAGAAGAGTGGTACTTTTGCAACCTGCATGCATTACAAATTCATTAGATTGACTTTTTTTCTTTAAACAACTATTTTTTAGACGAATATGGGTTTAATTTAAGTTACACAGATGATTTTCGAAGCAATTAACAAGATCAGCTCATATCTTTGAAACGACATTTGTACCCTTGGTACTATTGGGCTCCGCTTTGTAAATTCAAGACTAAACACCCAGGAGTATGTGAGAGTGTTGGATAGTCCCCCACTGTTTCTGAAGGACAAATGGGAAAGTACTTATGTTTTAGTGCAAGATAATACAATTTCAAACCAATAGTCATATTAATGCCATTTTATTACCATGCTCTGTAAGCTCTTCGGATCGCACTAAGCAATCCTAAAATTTAAATCAGAGCGAACATCTCTGAGGCATACTTGTTCGCCGTGTTTACGCCGAAAATAAAATATTAAGTTAAATAAACCAAAAATTGCACTACCTTAATATTTTCTATAGAAGGGCTTGGGCACCCGAGGCCTATTGCGTCCCGAAAATAATTAAAGTTACTGCAGCTGCAAGTGGGAAACAACAGAGAATAGAAACCTGTTTCATTTTGTAAATCCTCTTTCTGTTTGCGTTGCTGACTCAAAGACTTTTTGTTTTTTGCTCGTTACCTATGCTAGTAAATTTTAGGCTCAAATCACTTTGTCTTCTTCCATTGTGGCCCAGTGAAATAAAAATGTTGGACACCTCTGACATAGATAGTTGCGAATCCTAAATTTATTATTTCAGGAACTTCTTATGATTGTAATTAATTTCCGAATTTTTCTCAACAAGCACCGATATATTCCTCCATACCCAAACTGTATGCTCCTCACTTCACAGTGACAATCAATATTGATGGTAAATTTATGCACTGTGAACTTTCTCTCAATAAGATTTGGTTAATTCCAGCATCTATTCTTCACATGATCCCATGACCTTAGAGATATGTTATTACCGAAAAGCATTCTTTGATGAATTTTTGTCTTTGTCCAAACGTTTTTGAACGACTATACATATGTAAATTGGTAGGCCATTATGTTTTGGACTTATTATTCTCTATCTCAATTGCTTTTCAAAGACCACAACAACAATAATGAAACCACTACTACAATAATAATAAATTAATGCCAAGTGGACCATAATGAGCCTCATTTAATGCATTATGAGTATGGTTATCTACATATGTATGTATGATATATCATAAGTAGATGTTCATTTTATTGTCATTATGATTTTTTCTCTCACTTCTCTTTAACTCTGACTATCTATGTCTATATAAAGTATGCACATAAGATAATAACAAAACTGCAGAGGTCAAAACGTAGGTTAACAGAAATTACAAAAATAAAATAATATTCAAACATAAGAAATACAAAAGAGTTCAGGGTCAAGTTTGATAGAAAGTGAATTGAACTCTTGAAGGTCCATTATTGTAGTATAGAAAACAAAAACCATAAACCAGAAAAGATACTGAAAATTAAAATGAAATCCCATTTGGAGTTTGAAATATACCCCACTCATAATATCGAATATATTTAAGTTATTCCATGCTAATGAATTCTAAATTTAAGTAAATTTTTTTTTTGTAAGAATTGCTAATATGATGATGAATAGGATAGATTTGTAGATCCTATATAACACTTGATACATAACATTAGATCATATATCAAGAATGACTCCATCGCTGAAAAAGTCCATCATCAAATCATATCACAGATAAAATCTTCAATCTGTGAGGATCTGAAAGTTTGGAAGTATGGTAACTTAAAGTATAATTGAGGGTAAGGATAAACAAGGCCTACAGGAAGATGCCCTAGTGTTAAATGAAAGGGAAAACAGAGATACAAAGTCTCAGATTCCAACAAGTATCATGTCAATGTGGGTATAAAGAAAGATTTCAAAATGTTACATAGAATTTCGTAGCATGATTTCAAACTTCTTGGCTCTATGTATGCTGTCCTAGCTATAAAAGAAACTGATAATTAATCTATTATTGCAGATAAATACCGTAGTAAACTAAGATTTTCATATATACACAGTATAAACCACTGAGGGGAAATTATTTGACGTACCAAAAACTAACTGACATATGTACACGTATGTATACATTGTTTCATCTTTACTAGACAACTTGACAAATAACTTACTACAGCCACAATAAAAACAAGTTAGGATGGTACACTTGGATGGGCCCGACTATCAGATACTCTATAGCTCTATACTAGCCGCCTTTTGAAGCTAAAGAATATTGTATATGCAAATACCTAAGTTAGGCAGGATAAAAAATAAAAAAAAAAAATTCAGTAGAAAAAGTTATAAGATTTCTAGCTAAATACAATGTTTACTCAATTTTTCTTATATTGAAAGTTATTTAGAGTGGAGTCAATAGGTTTTTAGGTTTTATAGTATTAAATTGTAAAAAAGAAGGCTTCACGCGTATTTATTTTATGAATAATAGGCATTTTTTATTATCCCAAATATTACATCAGTGTAGTGTGTAGTTCAAGTTTTTTTCCAAAAAAAAAAAAAAACAGAATTGTGCGGAGTGTTAAACAAATAACAAAAGGTTGAAAACCATCGAAAAACAGGCGACCGGATGAACGGATTTTTGATTATTTGTTTATATCCAAATATTACAAATGTGTTTCCCAGAATTATTGGATAATGATGCGGATATAACGCATAAAAAGCGTCTCCAATTCAATCGCAAACCTCACCTACACTTAGGTACATCGTGTCTATAACAAAAAAGGCTCAAGCGACTGAGTATGGGCGGTAACACCCTTTGAGGCTGAAAATAGTCTCAGGTAACGTTCGGCTGACAACGCATTCGGTGAAAAGTTAATTGTCTTGAAAACAGCACAGAAGCGTCGGATAGAAAACCAAAGAGCTGTAGCGTCAAAGGTAATGATGTTAATTAAATAAATTTGACATCTTCTTAGCTCATTTTTTACAAAGAGGCTCCTGTATGAATGCATGGATAAAGGAACATGCCAAGATTGATACATCTAGTCTGGCTTATAAGTATTTTCCTACACTTAAAACTCATGGGATCTTATTTTAATTATTCTGTGTTGTGACATACCAATCCTAATACTCGTAAACCCCGTTTAGGTGGTACAGGGTATAAAAATGCAACTTGTTTTGATTTGATCCAATAATACTGAACGAATTGAACGAGTTGAAAAAATTGAATGAATGAATGAATAAATGAATGTGCATTGCCGCTTATGTTGTGACGGTTTATGTTGATTTTCCTGATATTCCAACTTGAATTTTACTTAAATACACTTTTTTTTTTTGATGTAGATATGTATACCATATAGTATATGAATACATATGTATACGTGCCTGTATCTGTGTATGTGAGTGAGTGAGTTGTTGATATATATGGTGAGTGTACAAAATCAAGTGGTCAAAGCTATGGTTTTGCTTAAGTGAATGCAGCCAGTTTTGGAATGAATTGGTATTTCGTATTTCAATTGGATTTTTTCTTGTAATTTTCTTAGTATTGCTATTGTTGTTGTTGTTGTTGTTATACCATTTATAGTTTCGCAACTGGATACAAGTTGTTGTTGTATTCGGTTTTTTTTGTAATTTTCCTTTTTCCTCAACTGGAAAATTCTTTACATACACAAACAAACACACACACACACACCATAGAGACTACAAAATCAAAACAAAAATAGCATTAATATTGTAATAGCAATAGTATGCATGGAACTAGGAACATAAGAAAACCTGGGTGAATGGTTAGTTTTTTAGACCACAAAAAAAGATAATAGAAAAACAATAACCAAATCCAATTCCAAATCAATAAGAAAATCAAATTCAAATTAGGCAAAAATGACTTTTGACTGGTTCAACTAATTTTGCTTTTACATTTCTACATATTTCTTTTCTTATTCAGTTGAATTTTTTTAGTTCAGTTTGACTTGGTTTCGATTTTGATTTGGATAAGACTTTGTTTTTTTTTTTTCTTTGATTGCCATATACATATTGTTGTTGTTGTTGTTGGTTTTTTTAGCAACCTTTTAAGTTTCTTTTTTTTTTTTAAACGTTTAGCGCGCGTCAATTGGTTTTTGCCCAAAAAAAAAAAAAAAGAGAGAAAAAAAAATTAAACCACAAAAAAAAAGACTCACTTAATTATTATTATTTTTTAAACTTTGAAAAATAAACTTTATTTTGGATTTTGTTTGTGTGTGTGTTTATTAACACTTTCACCTGTTGTAAATGCGAAAAACTTTTTTAATGTTATTTATTTAAGTTTGTTTGCTTTTTAAAACTTTTTTTCTTTTTTAATAAAATTTGTTGGACAAAAGTTTTTACAAACTCAAAAAAAAAACAAAAAAAAAAATCCGAAAATTTCTTAATTTAATAAAATGTAATAATTTTTTACAATAATTTATTTTTGTTGTCAAATTGTTTTTCTTTTATTGTTGATATTTATAACATTTTCTGTTTGTTTTTAATTTGTTTTCTATTTCACTGGATTTTTTCTTTTTTTTTTCGTTGTTTTAATTAAATGATATCAATGTAATTAACATACATATAATTAAAACATGTGCAAGTGTGATTTTCTTAAGATGTTTTATGAATTTTTGAATAATTTTTGTTGCGTTCTTTTATAATTTTGTGTTGTTTTTTGTAAAATTTTATGCATTTTTAAATAATTCAATTTAATTTTTAAATATTTTTTTATTTTATTAAGAATTTTTCTAAATATAAATTTGTAATTTATTTGCACTTAGAAAATATTAATTTATTAATTTTAATACAATATTTATAATTACTTATATCCACTTGTTTTCTTTACAAAAAAAAAAAAAACCTTCTTGTTTTGTATTCTTAATTTCGAATATTTTTCGAATTCACACTGAGTAATTGAGTAATTTTTTGATGATTGTTCTTTTTGTCGTCTTCATTTAAAACGCGGTTGAAACGCGACTTTTGCGCATGCGCAACTTCAAACCATTTTCAGTGAGTCTTTCATTCATACTAAAATATAAAAGTTTAAGCTCTGTTAACAGTTTTGGAATGCGCACGATAAGCAAGCAACAAAACGCAGCAACATAACGCAACGCAGCGGCAACATTGGCAACAATAAGAAAATGAACAACTTTAGCAAACAACAACAACAAATAACACAACAATATTAAGAAAAAAAAATATACAGCAACACACAGCAACAGAAACAATATCACAGCAACATAAGTTTTAACTGTTTAATTTTGTTGCTCAGCATTCTCTTATTGTGCTCTACTCTGGTTATGGGCGCGTTGTTTTCTGTGCGGGCTTACAAGAGAGCAGCAAAAAAGACAACTGAGTGTGTGCGTACAAGTGTCTAAACAAGATACATAATAGCAGCTCTCGCACTCTTGTGCTCTTTATATTTGTTTTTGTTTTTTTCATTTTAGTTATATTGGAGTTAGACACATTCAATTGTGGCGTGGTGTGGTGCTCTAATTGAATTTTGATTGCAACTCTGAAAGCAATAAAGCCTGCTTACCTTGACCAACAAGTATGAATGAAGCACCTGTAGTCTGTAGTGTCGTACTTTATCTGAAACTATTGGTAGCACATACTTATCAAGCATACATACTTCTGTAGTGGCAATTAAGATTATTTTGCATTTATAAATGACCTTTTCAGTGATTTACTAATCTAATCATAAAGATAAATATATTGAGAGCGAAAGAGATGTCATTGAAAGTGTATTGTAATCAATAGAAGCAGATACATTTAGAAATTTACAGCATAAGCGACTATATATTATGGTACTATATTAAAAGATATTTTAACTATCTCAGAATTTTGTAACTTAACAAAAGGGAAAATATATGTTCACACATGCATACATATATATTTGAATGTTCGTGATTGAACAGAGTGAACAATATTTGTAGGACTAGTTCGACACATATGTAGTAAACTATCAAAGGCAAATTATTTTCACAGTTTTGATTTAGAGAGTGAAAATTATAGACAATTTATTTGTAGTTTTCTTAGATATCACAATAAACCTACTTCAGTTTTTGAATTAGGAACTAGTTGCAATAGATTAAATCTGGCATATATGTATACGATTTTGATCATTACGACAATGCACTCTTGAATCTATGTATGGTCTGGAATCTAGATAGAAGAGCTGTCTCTTCTTTGCTAAATATAAATCAATTAGAAGTAGAATATGCTTTATCATAAACCATGTGCTTCCCACAAAGCTGCCTCGAAATTGTCATGGAATCCTGTTTATATTATTTTGAATTCTTCAATTATTATTAACGACAAAATCAGCACACCTTTACATTTGCGTTTAGAAGAGACTCCTGCTCAACCGTTACACTCCATAACTCAGTCATTTCTCAGGCGGGGTCTGCCCGCTACCTGGGTATGATCTTGGACAGGAGACTGCAACCTGTTGGCAAAAACTGCGGAAGCTGAACTGGCTCATACGGCCAAAGAGTCAACTTAGCTTTAGCAAAAAAAAAATGATGGTTTATATAGGTGCCGTCGTGGCTATATAGCATTACCCTATGAGATACTGCAGCAGAGACCAATGTCTATCTCATCCAGAAGATCCATATCGATCAGATCACAAACGCACTTTGGTACGTTTTTCAATGATGTTATTTGCCGTAACCTCTGATAAATACCTCCGAGAGGTGGCTCAAACGCTTTCTCCCTGATGATTCTTGGGTACACGGATGCCACATATTTTCATTATAAATAACCTAAACTCTAAGTCATCTGCCATTAAACTGTTATTGTTTAATCAATATTTTATAGCCCTTAACTTGTTATGGATTTCTATTTAAATGGCTACTATTCAAAAATTTGTCTATAAATCAATCTGAAATTTAGTATGGATCATACTTATACGACAACTATATCTATATATAATATAAATAATATGTCTGTCTGTCTGTCTGTCTGCCTGTCTGTCTGTCTACTGTCTGTTCTGTCTATATATGACTATAGTTGACCACAATTACATGATATTAACAAAACCAAACAAATGAAAGAAAAAACCAATCATCATCGTCATCATTATTATCATAAAGACACAAATGCTTATGTCTTTTTCGATCATAAATCGAAGTTATTAAAGCTAAGAGTCACCGATTGACGTTGAAATTGTTCAGCGTCATGACCATAATCATCATCAATATAAACATCTTCACCTGCTGCATTTAAGACTGTGATTATTTCCCGTTTTAAGTGTACATAACCGAACATATCTTTATGCGCACATGTATGTATATATATATTTATTGCATACATATAGTATGTATACGTATTCAAATCATCTACATAACCACAAACACAAACATATCATACATGCGTAAAGTAGCTTCTTCATTTTGATTCACTCCTACTTTATTGAGCACCTATTAAGCTCGTTTCGGCCACTTTTAAAACCACACCTTAGATGCACGTATATTCGAGCTCTGTTTGAGAAACTACACAGATGGTATAATTTTCTGAAATTCACCAAAAGTGATGCCAATTTGTCGGATCTCTACTACGAGTATAAATAGTATAACTCCATCGCACATGCGTGACTACTGGCTGAACCTAACATAACATATCCTAACCTACTTTGGCAACTGATTTCCTTTTCAGATACAATAGTAGATGTTCCAACTACTGCTACTTGATGACTTTTGCCTCTGTTCCGTATTCATCATTTCGATCTTCATAGTCATCATTGTGATAGTCTGGTTTTCCCCCAATGCAATTCCAAATCGAAACGAATTGAATTTTTTTTCTTTTAGACTCTTTCTTTCCTTCTTTTTTTCTCTTTTTATAACTGTTAATTAGGTAAATTGCTATATTCAACAACAACAATAACAACAAACAGAGATGAATTCGAACAAAAATAAGGAAATAAGTCAATATTCGGCTTCATTGACTCTATCATATGGTACCTTTACACTTTTCTTATATGTATTTAAAATCTATATGAATCTCATCCGAATAGCATGGTATTTCTTTCATATATGATAGTCTATAAAGGGTAAGTAAAGAAATTAAGAAATTTTGATCAAAACTCTGTGGTCCATAAAATAAAAAAGATCAAAGGGTAAATGAGTTTTTTCTGTGAAAACTATATTATACTTTAAGAATGTTAGTTAATCGATATTGGTTTAATTCATTATGAAAAGAAACCTTTATGAAGAATTTTATTCCTGATATTGTTTTGTATTTTGTATTGTATTGTCTGACAGCATCTTTGTAAAACAATAATCTTTTCTACAACTAACATCCTCTTCATTCTAGTAAAATAAACTTGTCCAATAAAACTCACTTCAATATACAATCATGTATCATAAGTATTAAGAAAACTTTGTCTGATATTTTCATAACTAAAAAAATATTTTCTATGGGATCTTTTGAAATGTTTTCCACCAGTTACTTCCTCTTCATATTGAAATTGAATATTTTTCTATAAATCCAAGATCTTCTTAGACTTATTGTTACAAACATTACCACAAACTTAAAACAATCATTCACTTTGTGTAAGGTAAAAGAAAACAAAAAGAAATGTCGTTTATTTGTGATTTTTATGGAATTTCTTTTTATTATCTTCTTCTCCTCTTTTGATTTCTTCAATATTTCATATCATTTGGAGCATCATTCATGGTTTTTATGTGTTTAGCTTGAAATGCTTATATTGTTGTAGTATTGTGTATACATATCTTTTGTATTTCATGGTGGTTGCTCTATATTTCTTATTTATTCATCTTTTTATACTCACACATGGGTTTATACTTGTAGATGAGTAAGAGAGTATATTAAGTTTATGCATGTGAATGTACCAACCAGAATAAGGGAAGTAAGACTCCATGAAGTACAAAAGTCAATAAAACTGCGGTTCAACACATATATGCATGTATATCTAGTAAACCCTGGTTAGTACCATCCTTGATACTTGTCAAAAATACATGGCATTCTGGTTATTAAAGTACAGATTTCACTGGTTTTCGTGACCCCAGTTTTGTAATTTTCAAAGCAACGGAAGAAATTCATTTTCCAATTTCGATTTGTAGCTCTTTTTTTTTTTTTGATGAGAAAAGGCAATGGTATGGCGAGCGTTATGTCCATATGAGCACCAAAGATGCTGAACACTCTGTTCGTCTAAAATTGGCAATTGTTTCAAACAACATACAAAAAGTCCAAAAAACAGTTTTAGAAGACCGAAAAGTGAAGTTTCGAGAGATATCTCAAATGTTAGTTGGCAAGGTTATGGCATCAGTAATGGTATTCTGTTCTTAAGAAAGGTGAAACTGTTGATTGAGTCCAAAAATTAAAAAAAATCAGCCAAGTGCAAGTCGGACTGACACATGGAGGGTTCTGTAGATATTGAATATTTTTTTTAGCTATATGTTTCAGTGACCATACTTGATTTTACTCCATTTGATTATGAAAGACATGAACATTAATACTCAGCGCACACTTGTTTCAATATATGGAATAAAAGAAGTCAAACACAGATGGCGCAAGTGATAAAATTTGCAAAATAACAAAGTATTACACACTTTTAGGGTATCATATTAAAAACACATTTCCTTATGACCTCATTTAATTTTTAACTTTATTTTAATTTTATTATTCTGTAAAAATTTCGACTGTCTATCTATTACGGTTAATGAGATACCGTTGGAGTCGGACGGACGGATAGAACGACGGACGCAGAAGCTTAGCAATAGGGTCCCATAATAGGCACCCTTTTAGTGAAGAACCCTAAATAAACCTCTCTTATAAAGTAAAAAAGTTCTGTTGCTCCAAGACAATGTCGCGTGTCGATGAAAAGAGATTAAATTTCGATTCGAATTATTTTCTCAATCAACGTACTCCGCAGATCTGGTCCTCACAGACTAATGGCATTTTGCAGTTATCAAAAACATTCTACAGGGAAAGAAGCTTGGCTTAAATGCAAAAGTAAATGCCAAAACTGATGCATATTTACAGAGCAAAGACAAATGGTTCTACTAAAATGCATAAGAAACTTAATGCTTCACTATCAAAGGAAATAAAGTCGAATTTCCAAAAAAAAAATAGTCGTTTTTCTTAGTAAGACTCGAGACGTATTGCGTGATGTGTTTATGTGTTTTAATCAGTATCAGAATAGTATTAGATAAATGAATCTGACAAAATCTGTATATGCATCCATCCATCAGACTGCATTTTTTCTACAATAGAAAAATGAATTTGCTGTATAATCTCAATTGGCTTCCGACAATTAATGGATTAAGTTTATTTCAAACATTTGTTACATTTGTACTTAACAAAAGCCCATTTTGGAGATACGATTAAAAAGGAATTTAAATGTAAGTTATGTAGACACGTATAAACAGCTTTCCTTCATTGTGGACATTTCCTTTCTTGGAAATGCTCTCACATTACTTTAGAGTGGATGCCTTATAGCGTATCTCTCAACATTTTTGATACTACCAATCTGATATTTTCCAGTATAGCACACGTGTATATGGCAATCGTCCTCTTGTCTTCTTTCAAACTAAAAAATACCAATTTACCGAAAAGCATGTAACATAATCGGATTTGATATTGTATTTTTTACTGACATATATACATACATCTACTTATAATCTTAATCTTACGATCATAGCCATCTTAATTTTTTATCTGTTTAACTTCAAAATGTATGCGCTTCTAGGGTATCCAATATATTGTTAAGTTCCCTTTCTTGTGTTTTGTATGATCCAATTTCTCTTTGATTTCAAATTTATTTCGATTTTAATTATTATTGATTTTGTTGCTACTGCTGTTGTTGTTATTCAATTTTGTATTGCATAATTTTCTTTTCTTCTTTTTCGTTTTCTTTATATTTATTTTTGTATCAATGTCGCTTTAACAAAACAAAATATCTTCATTCATTCAATTTTCTTTTATTCACTTTATCAATTGTTGTTGATTGATTTTAATGCTGCAAATTGGCGCTTAACAACAATAAAATAATCACAACAATAATCTGTTGACATAATTTAACTTAATTTAGCTTTTTTCCCCACTTTTCTTTAAATTTTTCTATCCATTTTTCAAAAGAAAACCAAAGACAAAACAAATGACTTAAGCAACGAACTTGACAATGCTCAATTGAAGTAATCAATATTTGTTATTATTATTACAATATATTATTTTAAAAGTAATTGACCTATTCGAGTTGTGTTTGATATTTCATAATTATAAATTAAAGCGGAAGCTGTAACTTGATATTACAGGTTGTATAGATTTCAAGAGATTGCTGTTGATTATTGAGCCCATTCAATCAACGTGAGAAACCCAATTGAAGCTTCAGAAAAAATAATAACAATCAATAAGAAGAAATATTTCAATAATTTTCTCGATTGGCTAAGGCAATGAAGGACTGACTCCTAAAGTCGACTGAATACAAAACAAAAAGAAAAAAACCGTTATGCTGGAAAGTAAAATCCTATGTATATTCGCTAAGTAATTCAACATTCATAGAGTAAGAGAGTCCTGAATATGACTGCTGAAGTATTCATTTGGTATCAGAAAAATGTTTCCTTCCTTATAAGCTTAAAAAAAGTAAACGCTAGGGATGCTAATGGGATAGTGATGTGAGCATGAAGCCTCTCCTATTCAAGCGCCAACCTCACCTACATTTTGGTGCATCCTGTCGATAACGAAAGAGGATCAGGCGGACGAGTATTGGCAGTATAACTCCTTGTGGTTGAAAATCTGCCTAGGCTTGTTTGGGTTCATAACCCACTCGGCGAAACTATTAATTGTTATGAAAATAACACAGAAGCCCCAAATAGATATCCAAAATATTGACAACCGGAACAGCAATGGACTGGGTTATATAGAGATTCCATGCGCAGCAGGCCAAAGCTCACAAAGAGCTGTAGCATCAAAGATTATGATGATAAGTATTCAGGGATCAGTATCAGGTCAAATGTCTGTTATGGAATGAAATGAAATACAATGTTTTTTTAACCAGAAGTACAAATATATTGTCTCAATCATTACACCTGTGTCGTCTGAAGGAAAAGAAGTATTAAATCTAAGGCATTAGGAAAAACATGAATAGATGGATATCATGGATCATGACCAATATCCGGAAGCAAAGTCCAAGTGAAGCACTTTTAATTAATCCCAAATATAAATTTATCCAAAATTATGTTAACTCTTTAAAAAATTGACTACGAGTTCACAATTAGTTTGTATTCTTGAACTAAGGAAGTCTTTGATATTATTGTGGTAAATATTTTAATGCAGCCCATATAACATGGGTCAATGTCATTATATCATTATAATCTGCACCACTTTTGTTTTTCGATTAAGACAAAACGTCGGTAAATTACCAGATGGCAAACCGGGTGGATTCGGACCCATAAAAAAGGCCAGCAACAAATCAAGAAATTCACTAACACTAAGAGAACAAATACGTTAATTGACTCTTGTACGTATAATAGTAAAACGTACTATTGTCCTCAATGAGACTCTTCTCCGTACATAATGAAAAAAGTAGAAGGTGATTTAAAAATTTTTACTCACTTAGTTACTCATTTACAGACACTCATCAGAGGCATACTCAATACAAGTTAATTCATAACTATTCATGTATGTTAATTACTTTCTTTTATTACAAAATATTTAATATTTCTTTCCCCCTCCACTGGACCCAAAATTAGAAAACAAAATGTGTTAAACACCCAAATGAATAAGAGAATAAAAATTAAAATAAATATTAGCAAAATAACAAAAACAATTTGTTGAAAGTAATAAAATAAAAAATTGTAGTAAAAAACTAAAAAAAACAAAAGCAACTAAAACAACAACAACAAACTCAGTGACAAAGACATTAAAAATCAACTGGAGAAAGTGAACGAACGCTATTTTTAGTTGTTGTAGTACCTGTCGCTTTTGTTGTTGTTCCTTCACTTTTTGTTAATAATGTATACCCTTCTTCACACTTGATAAACATAGTGTTCATAATTCGTTTTGATGTTTGTAACATAACAATAAAGACAATAGAGGCTACAAGGTCAATTAATCCATATCCACTTATTTCTAGGCAAACAGATCCTCTTTTATAAACATCATATCATACTGAATATTATCCATTCTCCTCTTAAATTGGAGTTTATTGTTTTATTAGTTTCTAGACTGATATACTAGCATTAACAGAAGATATAGGCCCCATAGAACTATTCTACTTTTAGGAAGAGATCATTTCATGAACATAGATATTGAATTACTGTAACACTCAATGAAGGCAGCCTCATAGGATTTTATGGAAACTCTTTGATCCACTTTTTTTAAGATTGCAAAAATAAACTAAAGATGTAAAATGGCTGATAATGTTAACATATATTAGGGACATGGACCGATGAATATAAAGAGTCTTCTTAGTTATTGAATACACCACATGCATATACATATGTATTTATCCATAGAGAAGGTTTTTATGCCTATCTATTGTACTTTATTGTGATGGCGCTACACCGTTGAACCGATATCCATAAAAATCGGTATACATATGTATGTATCCACACCCGGGAAATATTCTTAGACTATCCAATTTTCTATAACTCGCCACTAAATGGGGCACTACAGAGAATATAAATATAAGAAACGTTTCATTTTTACCCATTTTAATATACAGATTTATAGCTGAATCAATCAAACAATTTTCTCACGTTACACTAATTCAAGAGAAAGAACAGTCAGGACAATGAATGCAAAAATCATACACTAACATCACATCGGGGAAGTAGCAACGCACATCCGGCAATGCTAGTATACCATAGGTATAAACTTAACATTCCTAAGAAGAAGAAATTGTTTTTTTTTTATAAACTAAAAATTGGATTGATCGATCCAATGTGTCATAAGATTTTGAAATTTTTTGTTACGATATATGAACTATTTTATTATATTCTACGCTACAGCTACATATTTGAGATACATACAAGTACAATACTTCCAACTTAATTAAGTGTATTTAGTAATTCATGGAACTGAATAATCATATATAAGTACGTACGGAATGCCTCTCTTGATTTGGCCGTTTTTCTTCCTTTTTCGTTTTCGTCTTCCTCTTTTGTGTTTTCCTTTCTTTTTTTTTTTTTTTTTTGAAGATGCAACAAATTAAAGAGGCGTGGTGCATTATGTTTGTTGATAACATTGTCAAGTTGTCTTTAAATGGTTTAATGTAACATCAGGTTCAACATTCAATTAAGGAAAGTGCGGTGAAATGAGATGAGATGAGATGTGGAATGGTTTGGTGTGGTGTGGTGTGGTGTGGTGTGGTGTGGTGTGATGAGGTGAAATGAAATAATAAGTTGAAATGGAATTAAGTGATACTAAGCGAATGGACTAAGACAAATGGCAAATATTGTATTTGTTGATAGACGCACGAACATAAGAAAAACATTAACAAAAGAAACAAAACAAAAATAAAAATTAAAATGAAAGCGTTTTAACAATAACAACAATAAAACATGTACAATATTAGTTTAATATGCCAAAACAACAAACAAATAAACCAAAAAAAAAAAACAACTTCATTTTCTATTGTTGACACATCAACTTTCTCGCTCATCTTTACTTCGTATGTCACTAAAGTACTCGTACCTCTCTTGGTTATTCTTCTTCTGTCACTTACATATTCAGTTGTTCTTTTTATCATTTATATTTATTACTGTAACGGGTGTGCCATTTAAGTTATTGTATTAGTACTTTTACAAAAAAAAAAAAAAAAAAAAAATCTCTATATCTCCACAAATAACTTGAGATATCGTAATAGTCTCATTTGATGCCATAATTGCCCTTGGATAATTGCAGTGATTTATAGTATATAAACAAAACATGATGGAATTGACAAAAAATTACGATGATATCTGGAGCAAAATTTTAATGAGTGACAAACACGTTTTTGTGAAATGCACAATGGTATTTTGTGTCAGCTGCAAGAGTATTTAAATCATTAATTTTTTTTTTTTTTTCATGAAGAAGATGGTGTCTAAAAGCTTTATATATGGGTTTTATTTTATCTCCGAATATAATATAATAGGACCCACGACCTTATATGCAACAGTGGGGCCACCAGATCCTTAGCAAAGGCAGTCATTTTGCAGCTTTCGGGTAAGCACTGCACATATGATATACCAGGGAGCGTAAGTGCCTATATTGACGATTTTGGATTGGTTGCTTGAAAAATGAAATGAATTTAAAAACAATAACCTAAATAGGTCACCTTGTATATTATACAGGGTATATATTGTACTTTCTTGTTTCTTTTAATGTAATAGAAAGAAATTGATGATGATGATGATAATGATAATGATAATAATGATGATAATGCAAACATATGCACTTTACCTTCAAAAATTATGTCAGCAGAGACTGTGACATCTTCAGCGTTTTTCCAAAATTGCTTTAACTCTTACGAAAAATCAACGTATCGTCACACTTTATAAATGCAATTGCTTCCAAGTGGAAAAATAATTAAAATACTTTACTCTCTTGTCGCCTTTACAATATTTTACGATTTAAGCAGCATGAAAAGCAAAAAAAAAAAATTATGTATAAAAAACATAAAAATAATATAAATAAGAACATCTGCTTCCAGTTCCACCGAAACGTATATACCCTTCATACATACAGTACTAAATATGTAGTGCTTAAGAACATTCGGAATAACTTACAAAATTACACATTCGAAAATTTCAATTTCAATGAACTGACTTTTTGACATACTTATATGGTAATTGTTTATTATATCTTATATGTTATAGGTATGTTATATGTAGTTTGTAATTTATAATATACGTATGTTTTAACTTAAAGCGAATGAATTGTCTTCTCTGAGTGAAAAATTTGATTGAATCATTTCTTACAAAAGTTTTCATTACGAAAACTCTTTTTTTTTCTATCAAAATATGCGTTTATATGAGGGCATACGAGGGATATGAATATTGGTACAATCGACCCAATACATTGGTTATTAATTATTATTTTATTCTGAATATATATAAAAAAAAACAAAAAACAAAAAAAAAACTGTTAAAAATATTGTAAAATAACACAATGAGGAGCAAGAATTTTCGTATGATTTTCTAAGTTTTCTGATTACTGGATGAGGAAATGACGCCTGTGAAGGCTGTGCTAGAAAACTGAATAACTGAAAGACTAACTACATTTGAAAGCTCCTATTATGCTAATACCCATGAGAATCTTTTATATCTCCTTCAAAGATTTACACACAACATAAAAAATTACAATAATATTTGTAAAATCTATAAATATCAAGCAGTGTGTAAAATACAATAGATTAAAAAACCAAAACAAAGGGTATCTTCGATTATGCCAAAGATGTAATACTTTTCACGCAGTCCCTAGAAAACGCTTTTTGTATGGGAGCTATGCAATCTAGTAATCCTTCTCTCATGGTTGATGAATATGGATCAGAAGGCTATTGTCTCCAAATTTGAGTTCGATACCATAAAAAACAAAAAAGTATTACTAATGAGATAAACAGTTTGAATTTGGATTTATATGGGAGCTATGCGATGCAGTGATCGTAGGACATTGAAATTCATACAGTTGGTGAATATAGGCCAAGCACTAATAATCTCCAAATTTGAGTTCAATACGAAATAAGAACATGAATTTAGATGTGGGTTTTGTATGGGAGGTACCCCCCGCCCCCCAACCCTGGTAAAAAGAAAATTCGTAACAAAATTTCAGCTCTCTAGCTCAAAAACTGAGGGCCTAGTTTGCATACATACAGACAGACAGACTGACTGACAGACTGACATAGTCAGATTAACTCGTCTCGTCGCACTGATCAAGGATATATTTACTTTATGGGGTCTACGATGTCTCCTTCTTTGTATTACAAACTACATGACATACTTATAATACTATTCACTACGTGAAGAGTATAAAAACACATAAGATTAAAGTACAAATTTTATTGTCATCATCGTTGAGCTTTGACACGGTCTACAGAAAATGGCGACACAAACGCGCAACTATGCGCCATTTGACAATGTTGCCTACACTACACAATTTAATGAATTTGCTTTTTTGTTTTTTACTACTAAGCATTACTATCTTTTATTTAAATTATTATGATTATTTGAGCAAGAAATATATGATGATGTTATTGCAATTTGATGGGGTTTATTTTAAATGCATAAAATATGTCTTGCGTTACATAATTAAGAGAGACCATGGAAAACACAAACTTTAGTCTCAACAAAAATTAACATTCACTTCATAAACGATAAGTCATTCTTTTATTTGATAGACCATAAAAAATTGTATTATGTTTTCCTTATGTTGTTACTACCATCTAAAACATAATTAATAAATATCACTTGCTTATCCACATATGTATGTACATATCTATATATTGTAGGTTATATAATTTAACTTTGTCAAGGTAAAACCATGCTGATTCGATCGATCTCTTTTTTAACCTGAAAACGTTTTTTATATGAAGCAATAAACTCGAATTATATTACTACAAGTTCTAATTTAAGAAATATTTAATTTCTGGTATATTAATGTTAGAATAATAGTTGTTGGAACAAATGAATTCATTACTACCTACAAGTAAAAATCAGCTTAGATCAAACAATTTAAGAAACTAAAAGACGACACCTAAACTGTAAGCTTTTTGTATCTCATACTTCTAAACCTAAGAAAAACCCATCGGAGCACAGGATGCCAAAAAACATAGCAGCTAAACAAAAGTAACAATGACAACAAAATATTGCAAGAGTAATACAGAGGTCAGAAGATTATGATCTGAATTAGGGTTGTCTTTTACTTGGACAGTTAGATAGATTCAATTCTAATTTAAATGTGTGTTAAAGTTGAATTTTCTTTCATAACATTTCAACAAAACAATTATTAACCATTTCAATATTAGAAGTATTTCACCATAGCACACTGCTTTCTGCAGTCTACCACAGTACCAGGTTAACACAGTTCATGCATGACATATATTAGAAAAAATGCATTAAAAATTTTTTTAATTATTAATTAATTCATATTTTGTGGGTCAATTTTTATGAAATGAAGTGTATGCTGTGCCCCAAAAAAAGATCCTTATGTTTCAGTAGTTTGATTTTGAATGGAATGAGTGTATTTTAATTGATACTTGTTCAAGTGGAAAACAAACTTATAAAGTCAACGATTTTATTATATGTATAGATTAATTTGATTTTAAGCGTTAAATAGAATTCTATAGAATTATGTAAGTTTTACTCTATTGAAAGAGAAACATTTTTAAATCGCTCAATTTTTGGTGATTACCTATTTTAATGCATTAAATAGAATTCTATAGAATTATGTAAGTTTTACTCTATTGAAAGAGAAACCTTTTTAAATCGCTCAATTTTTGGTGATTACATATTTTAATGCATTCAAAATGAGAAGATTATACAATACTTAAGCTTCAGGAACTTACCAGTATTGTTAAAAAATGTCCACCTAAATAACATCAAAAAGATTTAGTAGGTCAAAATAATTATGCAAAAAATTTATGGCACCACAAATTTGACCAAAAATTGCAGACTGTTCGATAACGGTTGGCATACTAACGGATTTTTTTTTTTTTTTTTTTTTTTATAAATATCAAAACTTATTGCGATCAGAGAACATTTTTTTTCACTTTTGGCATTCAATAAGTTAAAAAAGTCACACTGTGCGGCGATCCCAAGAAAAATAAATTTTTGATTTTGCTGCAAACTAATCCGAACAGCCTGGCGACGACCCTCAACAATGGCGCGAGGCCACGTCGGTTAAAACGGTCATTGGGAGTTGAGAATATGAGATGGGACAGGTAGGAGCAAGATGTGACAATGTGGTGAATGTCGTTACGTACGTTGTTACAATAGAGGCAGATATTGGTTTGATTTGTATCGATGAGGTGCATGTTCGTTGAATTAGATGTCGTCAATATAATTGTGAACAGTTGACAAATGTTATTTGTCGTCGATGCAAATGTTGCATCAGATTTCAATATTTGTCGTCTTCCAGCAATTGTAACTAGCGACATGCATATTGATATGTATTGAACATTTATTTATTGACTGAGAAGACTGCAAAAATTCGAAAAACGTTGTTCCAATAACATTCACCAACAACAAACGAAAAAAGCATCATTCACATTGTTTTGGACACACTGTATAAAGTCATCCCGTCTTAGCTTTGAATACTCCTGCGATTGTTGAATGTGATTCGTCTTGTCTATGTGGCTTCCATTTTTCATCTGATATGTTCCATGTGAAATATCGTAGAACATCGATAAATATTTGTGCGAATTGTCCAAAAACAACATCCTATCCTTTAATTGGGCTGGATCCATCCATAACAACTCATAATACACTCCAGTTATTGTTTTCCCTTTTTCCAAGTAATCGTATTCCAAAAAAACGTGTCCATCACCTTGCTAGCTCATTTCACCGTCTTCGGCTTCATCGGGGCCCCTTTCGAATTCTTCGGAATCTGTTCGCCTTCAAAAGGCCATTTTTTTTTTTATTGTTCCTTTGTTTTTGGAGTATAGCAATGTATCCATGTATAAACGCAAATACTCGTCAGTATTGCGACGGAACATCACCAAAACAGCCGTAGAGTCGTCCACACAATTCCGTCTAGCGAATTTTATACATTGTACTATGTATATTAAGAAGATTATCTCATGGTTATGTTGATGTAATTTTTCTTTTCAGCTTTCTCAATAAAATTCTTCAATATAATAATATAAGATACCAGAAACACACCATTGAGTATCTTTGATTATGGGAACTATGCGATTAAGTAATCCTAGGATTTTGAAATTTATATGGTTGATGAAAATGGATCAGAAAATTATTTTGTCCAAATTTGAAAATAGCATAAAAAACAAAAATGTTTTTCTAATAAGAACATGAATTTGAATAGGGGCTTTGTATGGGAAGAACCCCTTCTGATAGCCGGAGAGTCTTTAGTATATAGGTCAAATACTTCTAGTTTCAGAATTTCAGTTTGATAGTACAAAAAAGAAAAAGTTTTTCTAATAAGAACATGATTTAGAGTAGGGGGTTTGTATGGAAGGTACCCCCCAGTGATCCGATTCATCTAATTCCGGAAAATGTGCTGCGTATGGTAAAAAGAAAGCTTCAAAAGAACAGCTCTCTATCTCAAAAACTAAGGGATTAGTTTGCTTACATACAGACGAACAGACGGTCATGGCTAGATCAACTCGTTCCGCCACGATCATCAAGAATATACTTTATGGGGTCTACGATGTCTCCTTCTTTGCATTACAAACTTCATGACAAACTTATAATACTATTCACTTCGTGTAGAGTATAATTACGTATTAGGAATTTATTACATTTCATCAACAATTCATGTTATTGTAAATTTCATTCAAGAGATAAGATAATTTGAAACTTGCGAGACCGCCAAGACAAAATAAACTGACTGCATGAAGAGGCAAACACATAATTGAATGATGATGAAAACTGAAAGAATACAGCGGAGAACAATGGATGCAATTGACCTTTGATCATAACTGCTCTATTTTATGGTACATCACTGACACCATAACTGTCGAACTTTAGTTCAAGAGCACTACTACCAATATTTTTAGACCAGAAACAATAACAAGAAGTTGAAAAACTATTAAAATAAAGAAACTTTAAGTATTTCTTTTGTTTTTTAGCAAGTTTAAAAGAAAATCAATTGAAAAACGTGTTAGACTTAAAAATAGAGATCATGTTATAAAGTATGTAGATGTAGACGCCATTGACAAAGAGACAACCATGCACTGGCCGACCAAGTTCGTCGCTGGGCATTGGGGCGAAAAATTAAATGAGAACTCTACAAGTTTGTTATTACGTCAATAAGTTCTTAGAAAAAGATAAAAAACAATTTTTCTTAACAATCTTATAAATTTTCCATTTTAATCTCCTTCCAGCTCTATACACTTTTCCAAACTTTATTCTAAATATTTCAAATCGTTTAATATACGTTTGTTTGACTGATGACTTCCATGCAAACAAAAAAAAATTCACTGGAGCTAAATGTAGTGAATATGGTGAATGTTGTATCAATTCGAATGTTTATTTCATGGTTTTGGCCATCGAAACTGCGCATGTATGCACCCGTGCATTGTCGTAATGAAAGATAATATTTTTCTTTTTCAAATGAGGACGTTTTGTCTTGATTTCCAAGTAATCATATTCCAAGAAAACGTGGCCATCACCTTGCTGGCCGTTCGCCTTCAAAAATCCACTATTTTTGACTGTTGCTTTGTTTCTGGAGTACTCGTCAGTGTTGCGACGGAGCAGTGCCAAAACAGCCGTAAGGTCGACCACACGATTGCGTCTATTCTCTACTGAGGGTAAACGCGGTACCCATCTTGTCGAGATTCTTTTCATACACAATTTTTCGTGCAAAATTGAAACAACTGTACCATACGATATGACTGTGGCCTTAACTATTTAGTGCACTTTTTTTCGTCTATCACTCAAAACGATATAGGGGATTTTCTCAATCGTTTCATCGGTAGCCACCTCCATTAGATGTCCCGAACGATGTTCATCTTTTGTAGACGGCAACTTTTAAACTGATTTACCCAATTTTTTTTTTTTTAAATGTATTTATTAAAGTGTATTGTATAATTTTAATTATATTAGAACTAAATTAAATGCTAATATACATAAATACAATTCAGTGTACAAAGTCCCGTAATATATGAGCACTCATGTATTTATACGGTAAGTTATTAATACTATTTCTGCGTGTGCACGCAACAATAGATAGATTGAATTCCTTTTCTTGTATTTAATTCAGACTTCTCCATTAACAAAGAGACAATGATGCAATGGATTGAAACACATAGGAAAAACCAGGACAGAAAAATTAAATGTGACCACCGACCTACTGAGAACCTATTACTATTGTATTTATGAAGTGACATAAAGATGACAAGTCAATTGGTGCAAATTATTTGTATATATTTCATTCCCCAACAAGAGGGTGATTCCTCTTGAATCGGCGGGTGCATCCAGTAGCAGATATGTAAATTTTAGTCCTATTTGGAATTGAATCAGACTTCAAGCTGTTGTTATTCAGATTTAAAGGCCCCTCCTAGACTAGAGGTCAGATGTAGACCATACCCTTAGTCCGCCAGTGCGATGATGACAACGCCAACAATTCGCCAACAGACGACAATAAACCGGGCGGGCAGTAGCTTTAATAAAGGCTGAGTGAAAGGCATGGGGCGCGTGTTGTATGAGTATATAAAAATAATGAAAAAGAAGAAAGAGGAAAAGGAAATCCAAAGCAAAAGCAAAAACCAAAATAAAAACTTGCACTCATTTCACAAGCTCAACTACTTTCGTTGTTGCTTTTGCTTGTGTTGTTTCTGTTGCTTTTGTTGTCATTTTGCTGCTTGTTTTAAACTTAGTTATTAATGTTGTTGTATTTTTATTGCTTTTTCTGTTGTTGCTACTTTTGCACATAAAACATAAAAATCGAAAATTCCATTTATTTTTCTCTTTTTTTTTTGTTTTTTTCTATATTTTGTTTCGCAGTCAATTTGATTTTCTTACATAACCTACAAATAAAAAAAAATTTATAAAAACAAGAAAAAGAAATATCATTATCAAAACTTCATTCGCTTATGGCTCCGCTCCAACTGCACCATTTCTCTACTTACAGTATCAGATAAAAGTTATAACCACCTGTAAGCGTCTGGGTATTTGGACATTAGGTCATTTTTCAGCAAGCCTCTCTTTCATTTTCCTTTGCTCATGCTCCAGAAACATGTTCATGTTCGGAATTTGAGTTGGTTTCTAGGGCATAGTATAGCAGGCAATCCTTCACAATGTGAACGGTATGAGTAGGGTTAATATTCAAAATCCAACTCTCACTAAACTTTGGTAGTTTATCGACCGATTTTATTATAAAATACAGTGCAACTCCTCTGTAACGAAGTCGATCGGTCGATAACTTCGTTATAGAGGGGTTCGTTACCGGAAGGGTAAAATATACGAAAAAATTTTAATTATTATATAATATCTAAAAAGAAAAAAAATTCGTTTGGATCTATTTGAACATTGAAATAAATTTCTAGAATCAAGTTTTCTTTACAAATGAATGCAGGTACAATTTTGGTAATATACATATTTGCAAGCAATGGGAGAGCCAAGAGTTTGAAGAAAGGCTAATACAGGAAATGAACCGAAACACTTACATTCTTCTGTCAGGTATGTTGGAGACAATGTGTTGGATTTGGAAGCTGTTGTTTTGTCTGGAGTAAGTTTGTTAAGGAAAAAATGTATTGTTATTAATATATGTATATAAATATTTTGGATTTTCCTGGGAGAAAAAATGTGTGCGATGTCCGTAAACTTTTGCCCAGCATTGTAGTATGTGCTTGGGTGGTGCTGATGCTGCTTCCTATGCTGCGCTTAAACATGTTAAACAACCATCCGACCAACAGACAAACAGATCACTTGACTTATGTGGTTACTATCTATTACTTGGTCCTCCTCTCTTGATTGGCAATCAAAATTATTGTATATACTATTTTATTATTATTTCTATATCTTTACATTTGTGTATATGGTATATGATTTGTATGCTTGTCAATCAATCAAGCATGATTGCCTGCCTGCCTGACTGACTACCTGCCTAGCGTCTTTTTTTTTGGTTACTACTAATGGTGGTGGATGCTGTTAGCTTCCCACTGTCATAGCATCATAATCGCTATCATGTTGTACTCGATAACTTCCGCGCCGGAATAAATCAAGTTAATGCGTTTTATTATTATTTTCTTTCAATATTAATAGCTGTTATCGTTGTTGTTGTTGTGATCTCTAAAACAAATGACCATCATTTTTTCTTAAAAGTGTATTTTGTTTGATTTTTATTTTAAATTTTGTAGGCGATGGTTACTTAATTCTCAACTTTGAGACTCGACTTACCCATGTGTCGTTGTCACCAGATATATTTTTTTAAATAAATAAATAAATCAAGACAGAAAATAATATTATTTTCACTTCACCGAAGTTTAAATACCTTTTACATCGCAGATCTCATACAGAAATAATAATTTTTAGATAACTTTATACGGCATCTATGTATCCAATCCAATTTTTGCAAATATGTATTGCTATTAACACAGCAATCACAAATTGGTTAACGAATTTCGTTTCAGAAATGTTTTCCATACAAAAAATTCGTAAAAATTCAAAGGAGTTTATCAATTTATTGTTTGATTGATCCAATATTTGGATATATATTGTGCCCTATCTTTATTGCAATTGATCTTTGATCACAATTCCATCTCAATATCAATTTTTTCTCGTTGTTAATTTATGTATTAACATACGAATTATAATACATGGGGTCTCCGAACCCATTACAATCATCACCACAATTTATTAATACCTAATCGCTCTAGTTTGAAAGTTATAAAGAAGAAATATGTTAATTTTTAAACTTAATTTAATCGTATCATTTGAAAATAGTGTGAATAGTATGTAAATAAATCAAAACGACTATACTCACAAAGGGCCTTCAATAAGTATCTGGCTAAACATTTTTATTTTTCTACAGTGGATAAGATTTGGATTCACCATAATTCTCTCGCATTAAAAGAACTGAATAGAAAGAACCTAACTACAACCACAAGCAAGGCTAAAATCTGGGATACGAAGGAAATTTGATTTTCGACCCTGAATATCCTCTATAAATTGGTTTTTCAGGCCATATATAAATGAATACGTTCTGGTCCACTAACCCAAGAACTGTTCGAAGTTCAAATTACAAGTACACAACGATATACGTGGTGTGTTCAAAAAGTAAGAGGAATTTTTATATATCTCGGTCCACGTGTTATCGATTTTTTTTTTTTTTTTTTTTTTTTGTTTTTGGGGTTGTTGTCCCTAACATTGACATTATCTGGTAGTTTCCTTCTTTAGCTTGTTTTTGACAGTGTTTTTTAATTTTGGCTGCAATTTAAAAAAAATTAAGTACAGAATTTGCATTAAATTTTATGTGAAAAACAAAATTAAGTGCTCCACAGTAGTTGAAATGTTGTTGACTACAAGCTCTTCACAGAAGGCCAAGAAAATGTAGATGAACAAGGATCGCTCTGGACGTCCCAGAACGTCAACAATGGACTAAAATGTTGAAGCAGTGAGAAACATCGCTTTGGAGAATCATGGAGTGAGTGTTAGAGAAGTTGCTGAAGATGTCGGCATATCGCTTGGTTCATGCCATCAAATTTTTTGAGATGTTTTAGGCATGAAACTGTGGCAGCAAAGTTCACTCCAAAATTGATACATTTTGATCAAAAGAACCGTCGCATGAACAGCGCCCAGGAGTTGTTGAATGACGTCAACAAAAAACCAGATTTGTGAAAAATGTAACAAAACATTGATGTATGGGTATGACGTCAGAAGAACCAAGATCGAAAAAATGCCGCATCGCTGGAAGACCACGTACGACTGTATTCGCAGGTACCAACTTAAAGTCATACCTATCTTGAACATACACTCACTCACTCTGATGTATGTGTCACAGAACCCTGGTTAAGAACCACAGCCACCACGGTATTTCCGTGAGTTCCTCACTTGCCATAGTACCAGAGAAAAGCCTCTGGTCAGACTTCATACCTTAGGTATTATCAATTTGAACTCCAAAACAGCTCAGTGTTGGTGCCTCAAATATTAATCAAAGTTCTCTGGAATTCAATGCAGGATTAGTAATACACAGATGGCACAGTATACACTAAACTCAAAGATATAGCTTTCTCACTGTTACGAGCGAGGTCTATTCATACCTATTACGCCAAACTGCATTTTTATGATTAAACGAATGCATAGTAAGCTGAGACCGCTACTGACCCAAACATCTGTGTTACTAGAAAGTATCTCTGGTCATGTAATGTAAACAAGTTATTACCAGTAGAGCTCAATGAAGCTCAGGCATTGGTGACCACACTAATTCCATCTTTATACACACATAACGTACAACCCTCATCTTACAACCGGACGACGACTCAAAAATACTGCACCTGCAAACTCATTCAAATTTCTAATGCTCACCATATTGGAGAGCGCCTGACTGAAATCAAAACATCCTCTAACTATCAAAATACCGAACTTATTCCAATCTCGCAAAATATCATACAGACAAAATTCCCCGTTCGAGTCGCCAAAGGCAATCCGGATTGTCATTTAGCACCCTTAAATGCAAAAACGCATTAAATGAACCATGACCAATCAATACAAATCCAAGGCAAGTTTGTGGTCGACTGCCAGCAAATGTTACATCCTGATTGTACATGTTACCCAGTCAGAACACATTCATTAAGCTTTCTCTTAAACCCACTTCGACCTAAGCTCTCCATATCTGAACAGCATAGATAATCCCTTCTTGAATTTTAAATGAAAAGCTCTCCGCTTGACCGCCAAATCAAGAGGCACCACACTCACCAGCCTCAGTTGAGACAGGCGCAAAGGATATAATAGAAGTAATGATTTGTTTTGGCAGAAGGAAAACATTATAATAGAAATGAATCGTATCACGTATATCCCAAATTAAGCAGTAATGTACATTGTTTCGACTGCCGATCGGTTTTCAGCTTTTGCTATTACATGTTTCAATTGAAAATGACGTAGCTCATTAGTTAAATTAATTAATGATTACAGTTTTAGAAAAAGCCGCAAACATGATTTCCTGATTCTTTAAAGACATTAATGGATCTAAGATCATGGTTAATTTTTTATTAATAACTTTGTATTTCACGGCAAGTATCATCATTAAAACTAGTTCCATAAAAACAAGGGGCCGCCCATCGCAATGGCTAAGGCCGCCTTGACAAAATCCATATACATATGTATGTACATATGAAGAACAGTCCAGCGTGGAAATATGTTGACCAAGTTATGCTCAAACTACAAGCGAAGATAAACTATACCATGCTTATGAAAATGCAGGAGAATTGCACACCGAATTCAAATCCATTAAAAACAAAAGGACGACAATGTCTCGGAATAGAAATATTTAACCATTTCAAAACAATACGTGGACAACTAAAATTCACATCGATTTTAACCGTAAAAACCAATCTTGATTTACATGTTTAGAATTTAACGAATATGGCAAAACAAAATCAGAATTACTCCGCGTAATCGTTTCAAAGGAAGAAATATAAAAAACTTGGAAGGTGACATTATCAAGAGCACAGATGATTCAAACGATTAGATCGAAAATTTTATACTGCTTTTTGAAATCGTCGTACTGAAAAATAGCAGGTTCTCGAGGAAATGTACAGCTTGACTTTTTGCCAAAAAAAAAGATACGACCATTTTTCATACTCAAATTGTTTTTTCCTCACTTTAAATATGAAATTTCAATTTTTATTCTTTTATAAATCATTACAAAATTTTTTTTTTTTTATTTGTTAAATATCAATTTTTTATATATTGTATTTGTGTTTTTTTAATTGGGCTATAAAATATTACAAGTTTTTTTTTTTTTTTTTTTTTTTCAATATTTTATAAATATTATATGATAATTGTGTTTATTGTTTTATATGCAAAATACATAGACTTGTATACGTTTTTTTTTTTTTCTTTCTTGTTATTAGATATTTTTTTTAATAATATAAATTGTTTTCTTAATTATATATCATGTGTCCACTTACCAAAAAGGGGTCTGGTAAGTTGTTAGCACTAGTTCCCATAAATTAAATGATTAAGTTCGACAAAAAGAACATGGCACCCATCATATTATTTGTCTTTTTGGGATCTTGAAAACCCCAACATACTTAGTTCAAACCATAGATATCTTGGAGAGATCAATAACCTAGAATGACAGTCAAGGGCATTGATCAAATTATAATATTCTGCCAATATGTACTAAGTATATTCTTCTTCAAAATGTATATTCAATTTTGTTGAAATGAAGTGTAGTACAGAGTCTTCGATAATCGGGCCTAACCGATTATAAAGTTTTGATTTATTTCAATTATTATTATTATGATTATATATTTCCATTTTTAAATTGAGTTGCCACTTTTCACACTTTTATATTTCTTTGATCATTTTTTTTTAAAACCATTTTTTCATTTTTTTTTAAAAAAACAAAATTTGTATAATTCTTGAACCAAATAATAAACTATAGATTTTTCATATGTAATAAAAGAAAAAATATTTATTACAGTTCTAGGTTTTTAAAGATAAACATTGATAAGACAACAAAAATAATAGATTAGAACTGGGCACAAAAGAAATACAATCGGACTTCTCTATAGCAAAGTGATTCACTGGTTCCAACGTCTTCTTTATAAATGAGTCCGAACGCCCCTTTAGTAAAAACTATTCTTTAGCAAAGTGATTCACTGGGCCCAAGGACTTGGTTATAGAAAAGTATGGAACTATAGTCATTGGGGAGGGGCTTTGTAAAGAAAAACTTGTTCTATATATATATATAGCAATAACAAAAATTGATTTCATTTGCGAAAATCTAGTTCAATTCATCAATCGTGAAAGGTGGAAAAGAAATTCGGTTGCACCGAAAACAATTTTTATTCTTTTTTGTGTTTGTTTTTTTTATTTTGTTTTGTAAGCCTTGTGAAGTGTAAATACATTTTTGTTTTTTTTTTTTTTTTTTTTTGTTTACATGTAAAAACATTTTTATTATTAAATTATTGTTACAACTTTTTTTTTCTTTTTTGTAATTTTTAGCTTCTCAAGGTTTTTTTTTGTTAAATTTGTGTTTATTTTTGATTTATATTTTTTAACTTATTATCTCATTATCACATGTTTCCCATTTTCTTTTTTATGCTTATTAATTGTTTTATTCATTATTTGATTTAGTTATGTATGTATTTAATTTTGTTTTAACCGGTTGAGCTAAATAATTTTTTATTTGAAAATTGTAAAAGGAAACATTAGTTTAAATTTTTGTTTATTAGACATTTTTATAAATATTTTTTACCAATTTTTCCATTTAATTTTGTTTTTTTCAGATTTCTTATTTTGTTAGACAGCAAATAAATATATAGAAATAAATTAATTTTCAATTTAAAAAAAGGTTAATTAATTTAATAATTAATTAAAAATTATGTTGAAAAAAAAAACTTAAGAGTGGAATATTACATTATTACATAATAAATTAGACTTTTAGACTTAGGAATTAATAAATGTTAATACACACATATAAAAAAATCAGAACTTAAGGCTTAAGATTAACTCATAGTATTAAAGCATTAAGGTGTGTGCGTTTTTCTTTTTTCTTCTATGTTTCTTGTTTGGTTTCCTTGTTTTCTATAGTGTAGCACATTATTTTCTTAAGATTTTAAATGCTATGGGACAGGATATTTGTGTAAATCAGTGAAAAGAGCGAAAATATTTTTAGCTGCATCAATCGAATTCTTATCAATGGTGGGAGGTTGACTGAATGGAAGGCAGCAGCATAAGCACTGGAAATGTTATTTTTTTTTGCGATTCTGTGGCTTCTGTTGAGGCTCAGTGCAATGTGGGTGGATGTTTGATTACTAAATACAATACAACACAATAAATGCCTACGAGTATTGCTTTTGTTTGTTTTTTTTTAACTGAGCGTTTCATATGCTTTAAACTTTACCGCATTCTTTGTATCTTTGTTTCGTTCTTATTTTATCTATCTATGCATCTTTAATGCCACACTCATTGTTTTGTTTTGGACTAATTAAATTTGTTTACAATCATTTTCTTAATCTAAATATCATCGATTAAACGACCCTCTACAACAGACGAATGATGATAGCGACGTCGCTGCGAGAAGTCTTCGTTTTCCTCATTCATTTGTGTGGGCGAGAGATCAACGCCTGGACATGATGGCGTCACTACAATCTGTTCATATTCATGTATGCGTTTGCTATACAAATGTGTCACAAACATTGTCACCATAAAGCTCATATTACAAGTTTTTTTTTAAAAATAAATTGAACTTACCCAAAACATCTAAAGATGACACTTTTAAGCCACGCAAAGAAATTAAATTCGGCAGTGAGGCCCGGTTTAACAGCCGGATTCGCAGTACCCACATAAAACCATATAATAAAGACAACCAATAGGCAGGTGGCCGCATAATACCAGTTCACAAGCAACATGACCAAGATTTTAGTAAAGGCCTACAGAACATGAAGACAAAATACATATTAATAAAAAGTATAAGAATAGTCAATCACAGCATATGCCTAACAATTGGATAAGGGAATTTAAAAAAGAGAAAAATATGTATTCTATATATGTATGTATGCAGTATATGAAAGTTAATTGTCATTAAAAACTATATATACCATAAACTGGACAAATTGCATACGAAACTTCGCGTTCTCATATGGAATTTTTTAGTCTGGTAAATCTGTTTCAAGTTTTTACGGTTTCCAATAACAAATTTTCACGAAATTATTGTTGAAACCTGTAAATTGAAACTTGTCAATTAATGGACAAATTTGTTGTAATTGTATTCTGAACGTTTACGGACATTGGACTCGTTCATATCAAAACTTCTAATAAGTTGATGGCAATACAAATCAAAATTGATTGATTTTTGATTTCTAAATTCCAAGTAACAAGCAACCGAACGGACAGATAACTTTGTGGGGTCCTATTACTATGCTTCAAACCATTTAAGCATTCTACATAAATGAAGGATATAAAAGTATAGATTTGCTTACACCTAGTAATGAAGCCCAACGATTACAAAAGCCTGAATACCAATTTTTCGTTTTAGAGTGTATAGGCGGGCGGATGGGTGCTATTGGCTCATCATCATTTTCATGCTCTAATGTGTGTGCAGAGCCATTGATGCGTTCCTGGGAATCCAAAGCAACAGTCGTTGAATCATTATTTGTGGTGTCATCACGATAGATGATAACATCCGAATCAGTCTCAGGCTGCGATATTATATTATTTGAAGGCATAATGTTAGATGATGATGATGCCGTAGCTGCTACTGCAGATGATGATGATGTTGCTTCCGCTGCTGATGGAGTCATCGATTGAGCCACATGAACTGGTGAGTTTTGTGGACTTTGTAGGTTTTTATGTCGCACACGATCGGGAAAAAGCAAATCTAAATCATTGTTTTCTTGTACAGATCCATAACGACGTGTCTCGTAACTTGGACTTGATGCTTGTATGCGAAAACGTTCTTCTCGTTGTTCTTGTATATCAAAAGTTTGGGCAAGAGCAAAATAACAATAGTCTATGCTAGCATAGGTGAGCAGGAATGGCATAGTAACAATCGGTGCCAAGAAATTAATGTCACCCACAATAATAAACGTAACAGTCACTATGGCAACCACTGCCATGGAGTAAAGTGGCACTTTATTAGGACCGCGCTGCCAAAAGAAAGAATTCAAATATTATACTGATGTGCTGATTCTCAATTTTGATTTTGTTGTTGTTATTGATTTACTTACACCTTTGCCTAGTGCATCGATCCCTGGAATGACATTCTCTTTAGCAATACTTTGTAGGACACGTGGTGTACCATACATGGCGCCAAGACAAGAGGACATGCTCGAAACATAAATGCCTGCTAGCAAAAGAAATTGTACTGCTGATACTTTGACAGAGATCATGAAATCGGTTAGAAGTGTTTGTCGTTCACAAGTGGCACCGAGAAACAATATGAAAACTAAATAAAGGAATGTCCTGTGAAATATTATTAAAGAAATAATCAGGTGTTAAACGTATTGATGTTACAATTTAGAAGTCTTACGAAGTGCCAAATGCTGCCAAAGTACCATTTGGTATATCCGTTGATGGAGCACGTAAGTCCCCGCTCATATTGATGCCAGAAAGAACACCAGTGACAGTAGGGAAGAACACACCAAAAACTCGGAACCAGGAATAACCATCCGTATAATTTGATAGAAGATTCTCACGGAAATTATCGCTTACCCATCCATCGAAACCATGAACTAAAAAATACAAATATTTTATTTCTTCTACAATTTCCGAAAATCCTTTTCAACTCACCTGGATCCTCACCAACAAAACTTCCAACCATGAAGTCTAAAGCCGAAATAAGCAATATCATTAACAAAATGAATTGCAATTTAATAACCCACTTTACACCGGCCACATTTATGCAACCCAGCAGAAGCACTGCACCCGTTGCAAAACCACGTATCGCCCACTTATTGCCTTCGAGTCCAACTAGACCAGCCATGGATTCACCAAAACCCATAACATTTAAAGCACAACCCACTGCCTGACCAAAGCAATAGAGCAAACCGAGAGCTCCACCAAAACGTGATCCCAGCGTATGGGCTATAAGAAAATAAACACCACCACTTTCAACGCGACATCGCTCACATATACCAATTGCCGACAGAACACTGACCAAAGCAATTACCACAGTACAAAAAATAATGAGGACTGCATTTATAATGCCAGCTTGGGCAACGATCCAACCAGAACGCAGGAATACAATAACACCGAACACATTAATAAGACAGGATGTGAAGACACCATCCCACGTTCCGAAAAGCACTGGTTGTGATATAAAGAAATTGGAGCGCCACCTGTTGAGGACGGAACATAAACAAAAATAAAAGAAAGAAGATTGTGCATACATTTTAACAACTTACCAAGGTTTATCACCTTGTTCACCAGCAAAGATCTCATTTGCACCCGAAGCATGATGACCACCAGCCGCATATGTGTACTCATTGCCCAAATCAACAAAACCACCGGTATTATTGTTGCGCTGTCGAAAGCTAGCCACAGTCACGTCTCCGTCATCATCACCTCCAAGCCCAAAACGATTCCAATCAACTTGAGCACGTCTCCCAACGCCGACGCCACCGCTACCGCCACCAACTCCACTGCCAGCATTAAATTCATTGCTATTACTCATACTAGCTATGACGTCGTCAACGTAGTCGTTGCCGTCGTTGTTTTTGTTGTTGTTGCTGCTGCTGCTCTCACAAACTTCAACGACTTCCAACTGTTTTGCGACGTTGCAATTTCCACCAGTCTGTCTATTTATGGTATGTTTTGCTACAATCAATTTTTATACTTTCCGATTTTATGAAAACTTGTGTTAATCAAACCGTTTTGTACTTTTGTTATGTTGCTACCTTTATCCAATTGTTCTTCATCAATTGTACTGATAATCTATCAATGGCTCCACTTTTTTTCACTGCTGCCGTTCCTTCCCACTTAGTGAGAAGAGCGCCGCAATACAACATACAAACACCTCAACAACAGAATGGAAAACCATTCACACTGAACACACAAGATTTTTTCAAATTGCCATTCACAATGATTACCGACAAAGTTTTAGTCAACCCTGGAATTTGCCATTCTCGTGAATGTGATTTAATACACGTGCGGCATTAAGCAAAACAATTTCATTCAACTACGAAGGCGAGTTTGCTTGCTTTTTCTCCAAAAAATTTTTAGTGATAAAAAAAACAATATGGTAAAAGAAAAAAAAACAAAAAATGATGCCGATAAAATGGAAATAACGGATACGAAACAAGAAACCGCCGGTGCTGGTGCTAGTGGTATTTGGCAGGATGCTCGTTTCCAACATTTACTAACAGATCCTCGTTTTCGTGGTGTCCCGAAAACTCAGCGTAAAGTCAAAATTGACAAACGTTTTGAGGGCATGTTTACCGATGAGAAATTTAACGTGAAATACACAGTGGACAAATATGGCAGAAGGATTAACAAAAGTAATGCTGATGATCTTCGTAAATACTATGAATTAGAAGACAGTACGGATGACGATGAGGAAGAACAAGATGAAAAGGAGGGCACAGCCGTAAGTAAAGTGGTGGAGCAGATTACCAACACCAAAGTTAAGGAAAATGCCATCGAAAATGAAAAGGAGAAGAAAGAGAAAACTAAGCAGAAAGTTAAAAATGCTAAATTGGTGGTTGAAGAAACAATTAGTGCCTCTGACCAAGAATCTGATAACGAAGAGGAAGCTAGAGAGCGTCGTGCTGAAGAGTTGGCTATCAGTCTTCAATCGGATAAAGAGATTGGCAATGCCGATGACGATGACGATAATGATGCTTTGCAAAGTGATGGTGAAATTGTGCCCAAAACAATACGTGAACGTTTACTTGATCCTGACATAGATTATGCACGTGGTGAGGGACGGCTTGTTACAGACTCTTCATCTGATGATGACAGTTCTGACGATGATGATGACAATGGTCCCGAATTGCAAATTGATCATGTTTGGGGAGAATTGGATAATGATGCAGAAACAACAGAGGAGTCGACACGACGTTTAGCCGTATGCAACATGGATTGGGATCGTATACGTGCCCAGGATATTATGATATTGCTTAGTTCATTTCTACCACCCGGTGGTAATATTCTTAGTGTGGTGATCTATCCTTCGGAGTACGGCAAAGCACGTATGGCTGAAGAAGATATGCATGGCCCAACTGAATTGGTCGGCACTAGCAAAGAGGTAAAATTCTACTCTTAGTTTCCTAAAGATTTATTCAATTTTATTAATCAATATAAATTACTCTTTTAAGATGGATACGAAAAACGAAAATATCTCACTCGATAGTGCTATTGACGATGATGATAGCGATGAGGATTCAATTGAGAATGGGCTCGAGCAAGATAGCGATGCTGAAGAAGGTGATGAATACCATATGGAAAAGCTACGTCAATACCAACTGAATCGCTTACGCTACTATTATGCTGTGGTTGAATGCGATAGTGTCGGAACAGCTGACAAGATCTACAACGAGTGCGATGGCATTGAATATGAAAGTTCAGCAACACGAGTCGATCTTCGTTTCATACCGGATGATACTACATTTGAGGATGATGTTCCTACAGACGTGTGCAAGGAGTTGCCTGACATGACTATTTATAAACCACGTCAATTTACGACGACAGCTTTACAACAAGCTAAGGTCGATCTTACATGGGATGAGACAGCGTTGGAACGCCGCGAGCTTGGTGATAAGTTATCAAGTGGTAAACTGGATCAAGTCAGCGATAAGGATCTGCGACAAATTGTAGCGTACAGTAGTGAGGAGGAAGAAGATGATGACGACGAAGTAGAAGAAGTAAGCCAAGAAAAATGCATAGATAAGACACAAACACAAAACCAGGTGAACGTGAACAGCAAGGACAACAACAAGGAGGACAAACCGCAAAAGAAATTAACTAAAAAGGAAAAACTCAAAGAAAGCATCTCAAAATATCAAGCCTTACTCACGGAAATCAATGAAAATGAATCTAAAAAGAAAAAAATTAAAGACTACGAAATGGAATTAACATGGAACGTTGAAGAACCTGCACACAAAAAAGAAATTGATGATGCTGCTGAACAAAGTAGTAAGCCATCTATCACTCGAGCAGCACTTACACCCATCGAGAAGGTGCTTGCCAAGCGTAGCGAAAAGAATAAAAAACGCAAAGAAGAAAGACGCCGCAAAAAATTAGAAGCAGCCGGAATCAATCCAGATGATGATGATACCAACCAAATTGATGATGATTTACTGCCAGATGGCATCGATTTGAATGATCCTTATTTTGCTGAAGAATTCGCTAATGGTGATTTCATTGAGCCAAAGTCAACGAAAACCAAATTGAAGCAAAAACAGAAGAAATCAGGAACTACAATCACAGATAGCGATAAAGAAGAGGAGGAACGGCGTGCCAAAGAACTTGAACTCTTGATTGATGATGATAATGATGGTCAATTCAAGCAACATTTTAGCTTAGCAAAAATAATGAAAACGGATCAAGAAAGCTCCACATCAAAACGTAAACGCCGCAAGCAACTTAAAAAGGCAAAATCCACACCTCAAGAAGTAGAAGATAATTTCAATTTAAATGTAGCTGATCCACGGTTCAGTGCTGTCTACTCATCTCATGTATTCAATATCGATCCTACCGATTCACATTTTAAGAAAACCAAAGGCATGGATCAGTTAATACAGGAGAAATTAAAGCGAAGACACGAACAGACAAATAAAAATGTTAATGATAACGATGAATCGATATCGAAACGCCCCAAAAAACATCTGGAGAGCACAATGTTGGCGAAGAGTCTTAAACGGAAAATACAACAAACGCAGGCGAAGTAATTGGTCTTATAAAGAATGTAAATAGTTAAATATTTTTTTTAAATAATTGCGTTTTATTTTGGAAATAAATTTAAAAAATAAAATTAAAATTACCATTGAGCCAACGGAATTTCTATCAGTTATTTATGTTGCAACTTTGTTTTTATGCTAAGCAATTTTTGAGCAATAGAACTAAAACCAGAGCTCACATTACTATATATAGTAGAAAAAATTGATTACCAAGGCAACGGAGCTAAGCTATTATAATATGTTACCTTATAAGCTTTAGGTGGTTTTCTCTGTGGCATCTGCCTGGATGCAATACATAATTCTTCTGATCGGAAATATAGGACAAATTGTATCTCTTAATATTGATATTTAGGATTAGCCATATGGTTTCAACTTTTAAATACTATATGAATTATTATCTATCCATCCTACAAAGTGGAGGAAGGAGTTCATTTCACACCACGGGTCTCTAACTAAACAGAAAAGCTTGACGATTGTTACGCACTATGGCTAGTGGATTAACGTGTTGAGATAGTTTATCCCCATAGTTACGAATCCGTTTGGAACACTCTTCTTATACTTCTCCTACTGTAAGTGTAGTCCTTTAAAGATCAGTTTGGCAAAATTGTCTCTATGAGATCTGGTTCTATTCGTGGATTCTTTATGATAGTTTTCCATGTTGAGGGTGACCTCTAAGACCAATTAGGAATATCATATCTTTTGATGAAACTAACCCCTTATTCCAACCCCCCTTTCCTACTATAATCAGGCATCGCACTAAGTCGTAAGTCTTCTGGTAAACTTGCGAAGGTATGAAGATACGTGATTTTCTTTGGTAATTAGGTTTACATCTCTGAAATAATCGATTTTGTCGGGAAAGATCGCCAACTTATCTCTTGGATACAATTTGCATCCAACAATAAAAGTGTGAACTAATTATTTATTTGTTAAAACCGTAATGATCAATCATATTTGCCAATGGGCCACTTAGGCAAATGCCCGGTACCCCGAACACAAGCTGTTTATACAAATGAAAAAGGATTTGTAAACAAATTTTACTATTGCACATCCAGAAGTGCGAGATCAATCACAATTAGGGGGTTTCTAAAATTCTAGTGTGCCTAGGCCCCTTACCACTAATCACCATTGATTATAGGATGGAGTTCAGAAGAGTATTGTTCTACAAAGGAAAGGAAGGAAGCCGTTATGCTTAGTTAAATGCCTTGGCATATTTCATTGATTAAAAATAACTGCCAATTTTTGTTTGATAAATTGTGCAGCCCTGTCAGTATTCATTTCATTCAAGATTTACAGGCATTAAAAAGCATCAGCTGTTTTTTAGTATTCTAACCTCAAAAGTGGGTTTCAATCTTGTGTTTCGCCGCTAAGAGCAGCGCGAACAGTTTCCAGATTGAATGAATTTATGTTTCAGTACAAAATTTTGTCACATTATTTTTATTATAAGAAACATGAGAAATCTGTTACGCCGCGCACAATTATGGCCAAATTATGTAAAACACCATAACTATGCGACAGTCAGCAGCAGTGGACACATCGAAAACAATCGAGGTAGTGTGGAAAACTGAAGAAAATACAGACTAATCCCATTTGATTCGTTAATTTAATTTTCAATTTATTGTTTAGCGAAACTCACTTATGATGCGTTCATGAATAAACGTCAGGAAGAGGCCAAGCGGACCATTGCCGTGCAAGTTAGCTCCGAGAAATCATTCAATGAATTGTGTAACTACTGTAGTGCATTTGGTAGCATTGTCAATGCTCAACATTATTGCATACGACATGATGATGAACAGCATTATATTCTCTTGGAGTATGCGAATGTAACAGAAGCAGCGGCGGCCATTGATGCAGCCGCTTATAATGAGGAATTAACTGGTGTCCCAGTACGCTCACCATTTCTGTGGTTTCGTGCAGCCGGTAAGCGTGGGGCAGCGCTTAAACAAAAATCCAAAACAGACTCATCCACCACTACTACTACAACATTAGCAACAATTGATGGTACACGTGCCTTGGAAAATGGTGATTTACTTTCGTTGCTGCGTGGCGCCAAAAATATTGATGACCAAGTACATCTACTCCATATCCATACGCAGCTCAATGATCTTGGAGTACGTATGCGTTTCCTGGCTGCTCTTCAGATCGAGCAGGCTGTCGGTGGTATGTTTCCATCGGCAAATGCTCAACCTTTTGGTTCGTCAGTGAATGGTTTTGGTAAAATGGGCTGTGATCTTGATTTAATATTACGCTTTGATCGTGAACCTTTGAATGGTGGCGATGCAAAAACAGAGAAGTTTTCAAGACGCCACAGTAATTCACGATTGGTTTATCACACAAAGGAGAACTTAACCAATGGTCGTTCCCAGACTCAACGCCAAATGGAGTGCTTTGGTGACATGCTGCACTTGTTTTTGCCCGGCGTTTGTCATGTCAGACGTATACTGCAAGCACGTGTGCCAATTATTAAATTTCATCATGAACATTTAGACTTGGAAGTGGATCTATCGATGAGCAATCTGTAAGTACTAGATATTCTTATTCTGTGTAACATGTTTGTGTGTGTGTGTGTGTGTGTGTGTTGGAGATCCTATAAAGTAGTATTGTATATATTGGGTGTAGTTGATTCGTTCCAAAACAAATTATATTTTGTAAACCAAGTGGCTTCAAAATAACTGAAGGACAAGTTCCCCGACGAATTAGACGGACGCATGAGCTTTCCACTATCAGTCAATAAACATTTCTCTCTAGTATGAAAAGTAAATAGTTAAGACGTTAAGTTTCTTATTACTTACAGGTGATTGATCTAACTATCTTTACAATATTTTAGTAAAATTTATAGATTCTGAGTTTAAAATTATAAAAGAAACATCGGGTTAGGTGCCATCAAAATTAAAAAGAAGAGTCTATAATATCAGATTTTAATCTCAAATCTTAAGGAAATATGAAATTTCAATTTCAAAGCTCAAAAACTAAAGGATATTTATAATGCTTCTTAACAGCAATGTTGTTGATAATGTAATCAAAGAGAGGAATCTGTAGAACATTTGCTATGCCACTGTGATGGTCTAATTTGGACCAGACTTCGATAACTAGGCAACCAATTCCTAGAATCAACAGAAATTTCAGATTCAGCTTTAACACTAATCTAAAACTATGGGGTTTGTTAGAATATGCCCAATGGAGGCCGCAGTGATGAGTTGACTATCTCCTCGCTCTCCTGTTTTTTCTTATCTAATGAAATTTACTTTTGGTATCATGATTTCATTAACGATGCTCTGAACGCTAAGGCCTTCTTCACCGAAGTATATATTCGTCTTTTAGACAAACTTAATATCAAATCATATTTTATCTATTCCATCATCCAATCATTATTCATCACTTCATACAATTTACAATAAGTTTTCTTTTAAAATTTATTGTTCGAAATGAAAAACTTAAAGGGCTAAAAATAAATTTATATGAAAAAAAAAGTTCAATGCTCGGCGGCGACGGTGATGTCATCTTTTATGAAATACTTGTCAAAAAATAGTCAACTCTACAGCACTCCAGCTCCTCCAACTTTTGTGTTTACCACTTTAATGTCTATAAACGCGAGCTTCCTCTTCCTCCTTGCGTACAGCCTGTACCAGCACAAAACTCATAACAGCACAAATGACATTGAGTAGACCAAGAGTCATAGCAAGGGCAACAATCCATGATGCTTTGCCCTCAAAGAACCAAGTCAATTCATCAACGCAACCACTAAAGAATGCATTACCACTGACAGTGTCACGACAAGAACTTGGCAATGGTTGACGTAAATCCAAATAATCCCATGGTCCAGTAGCACCACAGCAACCAATATTCTCCTGGATCATTGTCAGTACATAATTCGAATATGTATATTCCGAAGTGGAAACAAATCGACGCAATGAGGTAGTCAATAGTGGTTGTAGATTCGAATGCATTGTACTGAATTGTAGTAGAATTGCTGAACCAGCAACCGTACATATAAAGCCAAAGATCTGTGTACCAATGAATACAAACAAAGCCAATGTATTCTCCATGAGCGCACTCAGACAACCCAAGAATGATACTGCCATCATAATGATGCTTATCCCAATCAAGATATAAACACCAATGTAGAACGATTCGGCCTCCAGTATACGCAACCAATCATTGAAACCGGGCTCAGCTCTCAACCAGACAGTGAGGGCAAAAAGTGCCGTGGCTAACATCCAGGCGACAATATTAAAACAAAATAGCGTGTATTTGACACAACCGATTTGTTTTTCAAGATTATTAGTTTCAGCGCCATAACCGTAACCCATTTTGTTTTATTTCGTTGTTTTTTACTGAAAGAAAAACAAAAAAAATAACACATCATTATCATGTATTGAGGAAAGAAAGTCTACAAGTATTCATCAGCAATTCCTACTATGCATATAGGGCATGTTGATGAAACTGGCATGCATGAAAACCCTGTGACACAAGTGACTGATTGTACAGTGGGAAAATGATTCAGAAATATATTGAACAATAAACCGGATAACCCAAAGAATATGGGGGAACTATTGTACTAGAACAATAATTCTTTCTGAGCCAAACAAAGAACGCCAATTAGTATCAACAGGTTAAAATATTGCTATATCTCCAATCAAAATGTGAATGAAAAAGTCAATAGAAAATCCCCACGTGCCTTTAAAGTTTTAGTTGGAATAAATTTTGGCTATGCTTTCTGCTTTTTGTCAATATGTATTATAGTAAATACATTCATAACCGCCACCAGAACCGCCCAGTCAGTTAGCCTACTTATATTATATGTATTAGTCATCTATATATTTTTGTGCTCTTTTTTTTTTTTTATATCAGTTTTGTTTAGCAAATATTGTTATCATCGTAGTTTGTATATATGTATGTATATATGCAACGTTATTATAAGGCCTACAACGGTTATGATTAATAATTATTAACAGAAAAAAGAAAGAAAAAAAAAAAAATATTGGTAGAACATTTTCACATATTGCCTTGATCTGATTCATGTTAACTTCAGTTATCCTTTTAGAGGAAATTCAAATATATATTGTGTTATGTACACTAGGTAGTACTAGGTATCACTCTCCCACACCAGAGGAATAGTCCTAATTCCCCCATAAGAAGACAAAATTATAACAGAATACATTTCTATATACAATAAAGGCACCTATTTTATCACTCCAAAATGATAAATTTAAAAATAAAATTATACATATGGATCACTTTTCTGTGGGCACTAAAAAAAAATTTCGAAATAGTCTTAAATTTTTTTTTCATTTTCTCCCTCTACATTTTTTGGAATCTTCTTCTTCTTATTATTATTATTTTTATTTTTTGTTTTATTTATAGTTTCTTTGAAATATTTCACCTTTTTCACTCAATAGATCTCTATAGTTTTTATTGTGATTTATTTAAGACCGCGTTAAACCAATATAACTGTTGTCTGATTTGCACAGCGTATATTATTTTCGTTATTGGGTTCTGCACTGTTCGTGCGTCGAAATCGTTTTGTTATGGTCCGCGGATCCACGTTTACTTCCGAGTTATCGTTGTTTCGTTGACTTGACTCTTGCAAAATGATTTCTAGCTAAGGAAACAGAATTATGTCTGTATGACAACATCAAAAAACAGTGTGTATTATGTTGGAATTTTCAAGATAAAATATATGAGTCGCGAGATGCCCGGGAATGTAATAGGGACCAGGGGTGAATAGCTGAAGATAAGATAATAAATTTAAGTAGACTTACTTGCTTTTGGTTTGACTCTCTCAACTTAACTTGTATAGTACTGATTACAGGTGGTGAATTGCTCTCTTATCTATATATGTATTTATAATACTATAGGGCGGGAACAGGTGAATCAGTTTATGTTTATTTGTTTAGCGTTTCACCATGTAACTTGCCTTATCTGAATCTATGCTGAAAGCTTTTTCATTTTCATTATTGTTAATGATTCATAAAATAAAATTCTTTGGAAATCAATTTTCTAATCAAAACTGCATTTGAGGCGCCTCTTGGAGTGGAGGCAGCACTAGGTCAGTTATGTTATAAGATCAAAATTAATCATTTGTTTCTTTTTTGTCATACATTTTCAGATCTGGTTTCTATATGTCCGAACTATTGTATATGTTCGGTGAACTTGATGATCGAGTTCGGCCACTTACCTTTAGTATACGTCGCTGGGCGAATGCATGTGGTTTGACAAATCCTTCGCCTGGACGCTGGATAACAAATTTCTCACTGACTTGTCTAGTCATGTTCTTTTTGCAGCAACTGAAGCAACCCATTTTGCCAGCGATTAATGCCTTGACCAAATCAGCAGCTGCCCAAGATGTACGAATCACAGAAGATGGCATCAACTGTACCTTTAGTCGTGACTTTGAACGCATTGGATTTCTGAGCCGTAATACAAACAGCGTCAGTGAATTGCTTTTACAATTCTATGAATTCTATTCACAATATGATTTTCATAATCGAGCGATTTCATTGAATGAGGGCCGTATATTGGCCAAACCGGATCATTCGGCTATGTATATAGTGAATCCTTTCGAACAAGTGCTTAACGTTAGCAAGAATGTTAGTCTTGAGGAGTGTGAACGATTTCGCATTGAAGTACGTAATGCAGCCTGGTTGCTAGAATCGGAGGTTGAGAACAATAGTTTAAGTGACCATGAAAAACAGGAGGCACCTTGGGGCTTACTCAATCTATTTAAACATCCAGAAAAGGCAATTATAAGACCAAATATGTTCTTTAAACCTCGCATGGTGGAAGTTAGTGACTTATTTGAGAATAAAAATAATAATATTAATAACAATAGTACAACGGTAACATCGGAAGGTTTTAAAAATCCTAGCGTCCGTCAACAAGTGCAGAACATTAAGGCTGCAGTACGTCAAGAAGTTAAGCAATTACGGATCAATGCTGGTCTGACGACGACGACGAGGACAACGGCTTCCCCGGCAGCGATTAAAGAAAGTGCTGACGCTAAAGGTCGAAGAAGTAGATGAGTAGCATCACATTATTCGAGTCCAAATTTGTTAGACTTAAAACTTTGCTGCCTCTGCCTTTGTACTATCAACTTACCTTAGAAGGTAACTAATTCATTTTGATGTATTGTATAACTTTCTTTTTCTAAGTTTAGTATTAAGTTGTAGTTAATGACGATGATGATGACAGCTATTCAAACGGTCGTTTGTACATAGATTAGAGTCAAAACTATTGTGCAAAATCTTGTTCCACTTACTTGATCGATATGAACTTTACTTTTTGTTGTAAGCCTCTATGCATATGAGGAATATGGAATCAGAAATGATAAAACTGATTGATCTAATGATGTACATACATCCGAGTATATTTTCTAGTAATAAATATAGGATTTTTCTTTGTTTTTATTATGAATTAATTTTAAGTTTAAAAATAAACAAACACAAAGAAATGTTTTTGTTTTTTATTGAAAATTGAAAAAAATTCCCCACTTACTATATTATAGCTCGATCAAAAATCTCTTGACGACGCATAGTAGAAATCAATTTAAGGGATTCAAACATCAACTCAAATAATTAGTTTAACTCAACTCACTAATAATCAGATTCGATCGATTTCAAAACACTTATATTTTGGTCTAAAGATTCTAAAAATATCGAAGGTTATAGATTTCATAAATTTTTTGTAATCAATTTTCTCTTACGGAAAAATCGACAATTCTAAAAAATAAACCACCAGTCTTAACATAAGATATACAAAATAAAATAATATTGTTGTGACATAAACTGCCTTTAATCACGCTTCTTCCTTCCAATATTTAATACATTAACTAATTTAACATATTGATTATAGTTTTGGAAATATGTATTGGTGGACAAACATGGAAATTTTAAGATTTTGGGTTTTTGGGAGCGCATAGCTCGCATACAAATACTACGGTCTCAATGTTGAAACGTAGTTTGTACAAGGAGTGTGTCAAAAGTTTCCGAACTTTTCAAAAAGAAAAAAAACTACAAAATAGTTTGGAATGAAACTTTGC
>JBANCV010000108.1:66111-86467 GCA_037040105.1 Amiota albilabris | reverse complement strand
TACTCGTACATATGGAACATGAAGATCTCTGTATATGGTTGCATTTTTGAAATACCACAAGTCTGCGGAGAAGCATTAATTGGGATCTCTGGGGGATATCAATGTTACAGTGCGAAGCAGAGCCCCACAGCCCCATATTAGAGGGCATCGGCATTTTGCCATTAATCACAAAATTGTAAATCTGAAAGTTTGCTCATATTTTTATTCATCCAAACGTTGCTGCAACCAAAGAATAAAATTTTTTGAAACACGTAGTTTGCAACATAAATTCGGCTTTTGTAAGTTCGAGGGGTGTTCTCGTTCGAAAATCTATTTTTCAGCAATGTGTTTAGGGAATCTAAATGTGGAATGAATATTTTAAAAACTACCCTGTGCTCCTTCAATTTTACCAGCCATTGTGGCACATCTATTGTAGCCTTGGTCAACACATTTATTTACATCCAGTCCTTTTTTTTTATAAATCCATCAATTGCTGAAACTGTTGCTTTTGCAACAATTCTTTTTAGCTCGAAAAAAAAAACCAAGAAATGCAAAAAATATGGAACAATCGAATTCCTATTGGGAGCTGCACTTTACAAAAATATTATAACCAGCAGCGTTTTTGGCTTGATGAATAATTTCAGCTTTTTTGTCTTCTCCGCAGAAATGTATAATTTGATTTTGAATTTGTGGAGATGTAAGTGTATGAAAGATATTTTTTTTTTTGCGTTTTCTAAATGTTTTTCCAATCTGTACGATCTGCTCCCTCGCTACTCCCACGATTATAATTTTACTAGTACTATCAGAGTTTCCTCATTCTGAAATTAAAAAAAAAGAATTCACTCCGTAAGGATGATTTTAGAACGAATCCAAAGACTTTATCTTGGTGTACAGAATTTGGGCAATCGTCATATGTTTTGACTTTCACAACTTATTGAATGTAGCCATTTTTCGTATCCTTCCATGCTTGATTTCAATGCATTCATACTATCTTCCATGAAGTTTCAATTGGTTTGAGTACATCAAATCATATTACACTCACATATCACATTCAGTTATTTATTAACTTATGTCAAATTTTTGTGGTTACATAAATCAACAATAAACAACTGCAAACAACAAAAGAAGCTATGTTATGAAAATTTCAATAATTCAGAATATGTATGTAAATGACAGAAAAATGTCGCTGACACATTCACCTCACCTAGTATGTTGTAGGAAGTGATAAAAAATTAAACTGAAACTGATTTTTTAACATGTTTCATTATTTTTGCAGTCCTTGCTGGCTGTTATTTATTATTTGTGGTCTTTAAAATGTATCTAAATACCGAGTGATGTCAGAAACAATCAAACAGTAATGCAACGAACTCACCATAGTTTCATTCAATATTATATACCTTTTATTTATTTAAATATGTACATAGTTATCTGTTACTATACTATGTAAGAAAAGTTACAAATTGAACACTTTGCACATGGAAGTTTGTAATTCTAGAGTCTAGACTCACCACATTGAATCCGGGCACTGACAATATGATTTAAATTCTAATTACACTTTCTTTATGGGGAAATTGAACCTAAAACTTGCAATAAAGATTCTGAAATATTTTGGTGTATATTTAAGTACATCTTGAATAAAAGCAGTTGATTCACCTGGATTCACTTTCATTATACAGTATGAATTCTTGAGCGATCCCTAGATATAATCTTCTTTATTTTAAAAATAAAAAAAAAAATATATATAAAATCAGAGTAAGTACTATCGCTATACTATGTGAAAATGTTTCTCGTGAAACATCTGGTGAACCAAACTATGATATATCAAATATATAGCGTATGTGAATATAATATAGTTAATATTTTTTAAATTTAATTAAGTCTGTTCACCTTGACTATTCTTAAGTTGATGATGAATTGTAAATTTAAGCATTAAGTCACTTTGTGTCGATCTGTCTCACTAAGATTAAAGTCACCATGAAACACCATTGGAGCTTTCGAATCGCCAGTTGGGACCATGCACTCTATCTATCTCGCATATGGTATTTTTAATACTCAGCTATATATCAGTTCAATCGGTTGTCAAGATATTTTATTGAAACAATAGATCCAATTTTGAAATAGTATATTGTAGTAACAAAATATTAAACGTAAATCTCTTCACAAGCCTTGTAATTTGTTTGATGTAAAAGTAGTTGTAGAAATATCATATATATTCTATTCCTAGTCATCTGTGGAAGCTGTGCTTAAGTCAATTTAAGTGGTAGCTATATGATAATCCATATGATCCAATAATTAAATTTTGAAAATATTTTTTTTTATTAATAGAATATTATAAATCTTTTCAAATGCTTTTTAATTTGTTTAATTTAAAATCTATAGTAATAGTTGTGTAAGAAAACTAATCTTTGCTAGTTCTAGTCAAATATAGTATATGGGAGCTATCACTTCCAGTAATTTTTATGATATTAAAATTTTCATGGTTTATAAGTATGAATCAGAAACTTATTTTGTCCAAATAAAAATAAAAAAGTTTTTCTAATAAGAACATGAATTTGAATTTGGCTATGTATGGGAGTTACCAAAACTAGAGGTCTCATTTGGCTGATTCCGACATATGTGCTGCATATGGTAAACTTCAGCTCTTTAGCTCAAAAACTGAGAGACATAAATAGATGGACCGATGGGCATAGCTTATGGGATCTCCGATGTCTCCTTCTATCTATAATAAACTTCATAACAAATTTATAATACTATTCACTGCGTGAAGGGTATAATGATAAATGTGGTGTATTGAATGTTGATGAAAATAATGGATGCATGCGGGGAAATTTTATAATGCAGTCACATATACTAACTCAATTAGAGAATACGGTATAATAAAGGATTCTAAAGAAAAATATAAGTGTGTTCATGTGTAAATTCAACAACAATAAACGACTGATTGGGTGATTGGACAAAAAGAATGATAGCATGCCTGTAGAGATTCATACGCAGAACATGAAATCCTCTATTGAACGGTTGTGTTGGGTTGTACAATATTATTTTGTATTGTGTTGTATTGTGTTGTGTTGTGTTGTGTTGTGTTGAGTTGAGTTGAGTTGCGTTCTGTTGTAAGGGTAATGGGTGATTTAAAAAACAAATCAAAATCAATGCTTGAGGCTACTTTGGAAGCGGCTTTTATTAAATTCACAGCAAGTGAGATTCATTTTATTATATTATTTTTTCGCTTTTACTTTTTGTATGTGTTCACAGCATGAGTTCTGTGATCATGGGGAGGTGTAAGAAAGGAATATAGGATAAAGTGCCAGTGTAGTTCCTGTTGAGAACATATTTGAAGCTATTCAGCTTTTTTCAATCCCAACAGTCAGTCAGTCAGTCAGTCAGTCAGCTTAGTCCTTTGGTCAGACAGTTGAATGAAGAGATAGTCAGAATCATAAATTTCTCCATCCCACAACCACAAAAATATTACTTTCTTTTATTGACCAATGTCAAAAAATTTTATGAAAGAAATATTGTCATGACAACAATAAAAACAACAAAACAAAAAAAAAAAAAAAAAAAACCAACTAAGAAATAAGTTTTTAGATTGGGGAAAAAATATTATTGTGAGACGAATAAGCACACAAATAAAGGTCAAGTTTTAAAAAAGTTTAAGGGAAAGTATGACAGAGAGACACACACAATGGAGTGTGAAAATCAAAAAGAAATCATACCAGACCAGACTTAGATATATGGAAAGTGATAGGGGGGACTAAGCAACAAACTTAGAGCGGCATACGAAAGGCTCAACTAACTAACTAACTAAGTATAGAGGTTAAGAATTAAAGAATGTTAAATACTCGTGGTAACACCGAGGCCAAATTAAAAAACGATAAAAAGAAGGCATATAATGAAGAATTATTTTTAAAGACTTGTAAATAACAAAGCACCTAAAGCAACAACTATGACAGTCAACTAGAAATCAAGATGGCACGTGATCCTTGTGTCGTCCTTTAGTCTATTTATTTGATTGTTGTTTGAATTAATATTTTTTTGTTTTTTATGATCTTAGTTTATAGTTGATACTTTGCCTCAATTTCAATTCAATTCAATTGCACTTATTCTCTTTTCGACGCGCTTCATTTGATGACTGACATTGTCAATTCCATTCGAAATGTAAGACTGTTAGACCAAAACTGGAAGTAAGTTCTATTCTTTATTACTAGATGACCAAATGATTCCAAAATTTCACTCGATCGGACTAATTGATCCAATGATCCATGATTGATTGATTCAAATGACATTGTCAATGGATTTTAGCCGTGATCCAAAACCAAAGCTCCATCATTTGGTAGAGTCATCAATACTTGGGCGCCATACGACTTTTAACTGTTCTTCAAGATTAAATCTGTATTAAATGAAACAATAGATTCAATGAGCAAAAAATACCACTAGCATTGTGAAGGAACTCAAAGGAAAAATACGTAATTTTTTCTAAAATATGAGAGCAAAATTGTAAATTTATGAATGATGCTTGAGAACAAATCCAACTGAGCTATCGATTACATTAGACTTATTATAGTATAGAATAGACACACCTTGTAAATGAGACGAGACATTATAGACAACTTGGTATATATTAAGTCAATGCAATATTATTTGTGTTATTGTTGTTGTTTCTCGTTTTTTTTTTTTGTATTATGAAAAAGCACTTAATGAGCACCTAAATGGATTCGAAATGAAAGTGAGTGTTCGTTCCCTCAACCTGCAATGTTGTTTTATACAAAAGTATTATACCATATAAAGGAATATGAAGACTTATACTTATTGAAGTGTTTATCTAAGTTTATGTGAGTATTTGTTTAGGTGCGTGTTTACGTTTGTATGAATATGCGTTGACATTTTTATTAACATTCACAACATTATTACGAAGTACTTAAGGTCTAAAGACTAAGAATACACATATCAAAGCTACTTAAAAAACCAATGGAAACTATTGTATAATAACCACTAGACTTTCTACTTAGCACAACAATGAGTTATATACATGATTTAATAGGACAATTCCAGTACAGTAATAGAAGTAAAATATTAACTCACGCAGATGTTACATTCTTCTCGTTCCTTTACCCGTACAATTTCATTGTTCTTGCATGCAATGGAAAAATAATGAAAGAAAAATATATAAAATAAATAATATAATATAAAATACTATTGTATATAGAAAAAAAAAAAAAAACAAAAATCAAACAAAGAAAATCATATTATGTTATGTTAGTTATTATAGATCGAACTATTTTTTTTTTTTTTTTTTTCCTACAAATAAAAGAAAAAGCACATGGGATTTATGCTAAGAAGAAGTGTTGCATTTGATGTCTGACTATGTAATGCCATTATCTTTTAGTTAAAGAAATTCAAATTCAAAGAGATCTGGATCTGTTGTATGTATTTACAGGATATAGATTCATTTTCAGGCTACACATTGGGAAGAGTGACTTCTCTCTTAAATTCACAGAAATGCTGCCTGGTTTTGTCAGAGAGACTTGATTCTGGAGGTTGTTAAAATCAGATCACCTTCCACAGCAATTGTTAACTTTTAGCAGCCGATCTTGTCAGACTTTTGGTCGGAGCTATATGCTTCTTTGTCTGCAGTTCGTTACTATTTTTAGTCATTATACATACTTACAAATCACATACATTTTGTTACTACACATGAAACTTGGTGTATATAATATTATCTTGAGCTTTGATTGTCATTATCTACCATCATCACTAGTAATAATATATTTTACGTTTGTGTTTTCTTGTCCTTTCTCAACAGGATACAATCTTTTATCAAAGCCACAAGTTGCTGATGTTTTGACAATCTACATACATTCTTATATTCAGCATTTATTCATTATAATTTTTCTCTTTCCCTTTTGTATACTTTAATAAGGATAAAATTCTTCATACTAGACACTCTCTCATCATCTTCTATGGCATATGTCTGATATTAATTTTATTTTCGCAACTCTCATTAAGTGGTTTCCCTTCTTCCTCTTTTTTTTTTTTTTTTTCTTCTTGTAATCCCTTTTATCAGCAGTACATAGTAGTACGAGATGAGAATCCTTTGTAACAATTGACTATATGCTTAGTAATGTTTCCCATTTCTTCTTCATCAGCTTCACTTAATCCTAACCCCCTTTCTTTACTTGACTTTTGACCTCAACACTTTTGATGTTGCCTTTGCCCTTTTTTTTTTTTTTGTTTTGTAACAATAACAAGTTATGGTTATGGCTCCTCATCTTCGTTTTAACTTTCTATTTAACTTACTCTATACTTAGTATTTGCCCCTTTCAACACAATCCTTAGCCTTCCTTTTGTTTACAATGTTGACAGTGTATCATTATGTTATGCTCCCTTTTTAGGTATCCTCAGTCACCCACTACACCGCTCCGAACTGCTTTTTGATGGCCTTCTCTGTATCACCAATATGTGCAACATGTTTGCTTCAGTTACCCGTGGCGTTTAATGTAACCAATGTAACATAACCAACTATGATAATGTTGTATTGCTTTGTTGTTGATTTATGTTTGCGTTTTAAGCATTGAATTCACCCACTTTCTGGGGGTAAACAGCAAATGCACATAAGATACACACCCTTTGGATAGTGTTAAGTGATTTCGGTTTCCGTTCGTTTGCAGTATACACACACACACACACACACACACACACACTCATTCTCACACACACACTCATTCTCACACACACGGATATCAATATTGTAAATGAAATTCCATTGCCCTTTTGCTTACATCCTTTCTTCCTTTTGGCTGATATACTACTGCGTTTGTTTGCTCTTTAGCGTTTCCTTCAACTTTTGTTTCCTTTAGTTTTCTTATAACAAACACCTGTTGTTGTTGTTGTTGTTGTTGTTATTGTTGTTGTTGATTTTGTCCTTTACCATTGTTGTTTATATATATATATATATATCTTTAGCTTTTGTCCTTTCGTCCTTCGTTCTTTGTTTGTTTGTTTGTCTGTTAGTTTTACTGCTGTCATCTCAGTTGCTTTTGATGTCATGCTATTTTTTTTTTTTTTTTATTTATTTGTTTCCTTCCTTCTTTCCTTCAAATGTCATTGCTCTTTCTTTATTCATGGCTTCTTGTGACTTTTGTTGATTCCTTGAACAGTGTTTTTTTTTTTTTTTTTTGTTCTACCCACAAAGAAGTTTTAATTTAATTTGATATCTTTACTTGTTCTCTCCATATAATTGATTTTACACTAATAAAATGAAAATGTTTTATAACTTTAGTTTAGTTATGTTTGTAATGATGCATCCGACATCTTCGAGAGAGCTTAGTGGTATTTACTTTGATAGATTAGTCCTCAGCTCTGATTTTCTGAGAAAATACCATTTATTTGGTAATTGGGTTTAGGTTCATTACGAAACAGTATTGTAATGTTTCCTCTAGACCAAAATAAATTTCAAAGTTTTTGAATCTTCAACTCTTGTGAAAAACTTTGTTGTTGTCTGAATGCAAGTTGTGGTCCCTAAGCATAATTCGTATTACCAGCATGGATGGCTATTCCATAATTTATGGAATGGTTCAAAGATACAATAAAATATAGCAGGCTGAAAACATCTTTGCTTTGTTTGATATATACCAACTTAAAGAATACAAACAACACTGGAATAACATAAAACTACTCGTTAAAAATCGGTGGCTTTAATCATGAAATTTATATATAAAAATTGATAAAAATTGTCAATCCTTTTTAGCTAAAGCTATAGCTACTTTTAGACTTACATATGTATATACCATGCATAGTAGTGAATCGATCCCATGTTGCAAACAAATGCTTAAACAGTCATCATAGAAATGTGACACTCATGATCACACACAAAGGAAGGCATCAAATACATGACAAGAAGACATAAACAAGGACAAGCATTTCGATAAAGATTCAAATTTTTGACGAATTGTATAATATAAAAAAAAAATAAAAAATTGGATTAATCGCAACACAAGTGTGAAAATTTGATTTTTATTTGATTTTTATTTTAATAAAAGAAGACCAGGATGGTACCACAAAAGACCCAAGTGCAACTAAACGGTTAATTAATATAACAAAATATTTTATCAATATGGTATTAAGTTAGATAGAAAATATTTCTATTTATGTACTCGATGAAAATGAATCTCAAGCCCTATTCTCGATATTCTCGAAATGGATGATTACTTCATTATCAAATCCGTGGCGCTTAAATTTCGAGAGATAATACCAGTCAATCCATATCTCCACAGTGAGAACAATGCTACAGAACTCCATCATAATTATAGAATATAATTGTCCAAGGAACCGACCATCTTTGCAGCAGTTACTGATAACACTATCGAGTAGTATTGTATTTAACATCAATTGTAAGAGATACATCCCTATCCAGGGAACAAGAAAGAGAGTGAAAAACTTTGACTCCATTTTGATTAGGGCAAGGTGGTATCGAACAGATAGCACTCTTTTTAATGACTTGCTTAGGAGATGATCTGTTCCAACCATTGATATAAGCGTGAGAATAGTCGAAAGTATTATATGGTTTTTGATTCCATGATTATACAGATGACAGCTGTGATGATCCGGGTTCTGGTAACGTAATAAATTAAACCAATTCATGGTGGTATTAATTTGTGCAGTCAACGGTATTGTGCCACAGTAAAATAGTCCAGTGATATACGCAGGTTTCCAAATGAATGATTTAATTAGTTTTGTGAAAGAACTTCTGGACATCCGAACTACCCAGTCCATTTTAAGCTTAAAAATAAAGTTATTTTGTTCCCAAGACTTTTTTTGAACACAATTTTACGGATTTTGATAAAATTTATTGAAGATCTTACAGAAGAGTATTGTTTTTGTAATGAAAAGTGTTTTTAGAATATTCAAGTTGTTGACACAAAATAAAATGGTAAAACAATATAATTTTGAAAATTGTTGATGTTTGTAGTATTTCCTTGAAAAATATTTAAAACGATTCGATTACTTATTATTGGCTACATGTTTGTGAATATGATATGAGGTATTCCGGATTTGGGCTCTAGATAAGTGGAACTTTTCATCGAATTCCTTTTCAGATAACAGACCCAAATTTCAGCAAAATTATTTAAAATAAGTAATAGGAACAAGATTCCGATGCACTTCACCTAATGACCGATAACTTGTACCTGGGTCAGACATTGAATGGCCTGCGTATCGATGGGTACTCAACTCGACTTCTAATTGAGCATTTCTTTTTTCTACTATTAGTAGTGTACTGAACTACTGTGTACTAATTGAAGTTTTTGTGTATCCATAAGTGAGTGTGGTATATGAATGAGTACAGAATTTATATATATTTTCAACTCCCATTTCATTCTCAATCTCATGCAGGACTTTTCAATACCTTTTGATTTAAACTTACTTAATTAGACGGATTTGACTTATAGTATTTGTTGTCTTTATTTACATGAGTTTTTCTACTTGATGACTCTGACTTACTCTTCGACAATGAATTCGCTTCGCATCGAAACGATTATTTTTCATTAACCTTATCATGTAGCAGTGAAGATGGCAGTAATGTTGTTCGTCCACAGTAGGTCTTTACTCATTGAGCGCTGCTTCTCCACTCCCTCTCGTCGTTGATCGTCTTTTTTATTATCCTCAAACGATCTTCGCCTTCTCATTCATTGAATTCATTATCATCGTCGTCGTCGTCGTCGTCGTCTTCGTCGTCTTTTGTCTCGAATATTCGATGCATCTGTTGTGTAAACACTGTTGTTCTCTTCTCATCTGATCTCTTGATTGATCTCTTTTGTTAATAAGCTTCTCTTTGCTCTCTTCTGTTACTCAGCTTATGTGGGTAGTCTGAATACGGTTGTCAGGCTTAACCCCACTTTAGGAACTGGCATCCTATCGTCAATTCGGCAATTTGGTGTAGCATATTGTTCAGCAACTTTAGCTTCTTAATTTTTCTTCCATAAAAATAGCAGGAGTCTTTATTTTTATAGCGCCAATTGGTTTTAAAATCTCTTAGTAGGCACAACTATTGATTAATCAAAAAAAAAAAAAGTTCTTGCGTATTTTTATAAATGAGTTCTGGGGACCATATCAATGGATAAGTTGGGGAATTGATTAGAATTGATTGGTTTGGGGGCCAATAATCCTAACTAAATAAAGTGTGCGTCGAAAAGATTTAAACATATTGTTTGTTTATTATCATATGCATATATACAATGAGAGACGACTTAGTTTTTAGGAATATTTTATTTATAGTATACCTATATCTGAGGCTGAAATATTATTGTATATTCTCTAGTCATATGATCTTTTATGTTTTTCCTTTATTTGAAACTATTACAGGCAGGAATGATGAACTTTGTTAATCTTCCTAATGCCCTCCAAATTGCTTAAGTTATCTGGAGAAAAAAGCATTGACCCATATTGTGAGAATATTAATATTAATCGAGGTGGACTTCGTTGTTCAGTGTTTCTATATTATAAGAAATTACTGCCCAACTTGTGTTTGGGTGTTAGTACTAATAGTATACTGGATTTAAGTATTAAATATTTCTGGAATATATTTACTTATATATGGTAGAGCACAATTAATGATACTCTATGGTATATTGTCTATGTTGGTAGTTCTTTCAGGTACTGTTAGTATCAATGGGGTTTTTAGTATGGTACATTGTTGTTAAAGCATTAATAATTTGGTGATTTTCTTAGCTCAGATATTCGATTTTCTCATATTTTGCATTCACTTTTTCATTAAACAAATTTAACAAATCGCACCGCGGCTGAATTTAAAGAATTCGTTTACGGCTATTCGCAGCTGCCACGTTAATTAAAAGATCTTTCGTGCGCCCGCAATTTATATAATTTCATTTATAATCAAAATAGTTGAAATTTAATATTTCAATGTGAGCATTAAGTTTAAACACATATGGATTGGGTGAATACTTATAAGTTTTAATACAATACATTAATGGCCTTTTTGCCTTTAAAGCAACAGAAAAACAAATTGGTAGTCCAATGGTGTCAGGTAGAGATTTTAAGGAATATGAATGATGATCCAAAACTTTCACCAAAAATTTGCAACTGTACTTGAACTTTCATGTACTTAGCACATTCGTGGTACAATTGGAAATTTTATAATAGATCTGCATTTAATTAAATGCTGGCATGATCCGATGTACTTCAATTTCGAATTGAATGCCGACGAGGTTTGATATAAGTCATTTTTCATTCTTATCTATCTCTCTAAAAGCTAAAAACATAATAAAGTACAAAATGCAATGACATTGCTCTCATAGCAAACCAATCGTTCGCTCCTCGAAATTACTGGCAACTATCAAAACATAAAACTGCTGCGGAAGCAAAAGTCATAGCATGAAAAACATTGACACAAAACAGTGTCTTCCTTAAAATAGATATCAAACAGCTCAATGTCACTCTAGTAAGTGTATTAAGCTTGCTTTTATCAATATATTTCTAACATATTAAATCGTGTGTTTGAGAATGAAATACATATAGAAATGATCAGTGTTGCAAAAGGAAAAAACGAATAAGCCAACATTCAGTTATCATGCCGAGCTTTTTCATACTCTCGGTACCCGCACTCTCAACAGATAATGCTTAAATTTGATACAGACTCGATTATTATTTGTCGAATACAAGTGGTGAATCAAATCCTATTACTGGAAGAATTAGCAATTGTTCCATACAAAAATTACTTTGAATTCGCTTAGAACTAAAATCAAAATAATTTTATTTTCAAATCAATTTGAAAAGCTAAATAATTCAATATACTCGTACATATTATAAAAGAAAAGTTTGGGGTGTGATAGATATTATGTAATCAACGGTGAATCAAGGCTTATGTTCTGATTTTTTGTATGAAAGACATATAACATCGATTCATTTCCTTGGAATTGAAATTGAAGTTTTAGTTTTTTGTGGGTCTTATTTACTTCAACTTGACATGTATCAATGCATCTATTACATATTAGTATGTATCTACTAAGTATTAGTTAGATGTAGAAGCATTGTAGGTATGCTTCTACTATAATGGACGCACGTTCACAGCATAGAAAACTTTTCCACTAACTTTATTAATTTGTTATCCTGTCACTTTTCACTTTCAATTGGCTCCATTATAAGAGTATCTTTCATGTGAATGTGATGCGAATGCGGATGTGGATTCGAATGCGGTTATACAAACACATAGGTATAACAATATACGAGTATACTATATATGTGTATACTATATATGTGTATGTATATCTTTTGAGTAGCAATCATCCATCCGGGTGTCTGTGTGACTGTCTTCTGACAACATGTTTTTATGTTTAGATAATTTAACATATGTATAGAGTAATTCAACTTAAGTCAACCTGTTCATTCTTCACTCACCCATTGAGCACATGCCATTGTTAAAATGTATCTTACTTTTTATACTTTTCATGCAGTTAGTAGAAGTTTGAATAAAGCTTGTGACATACGGAAGGAGGCATCGGAGACCCCATAAAGTATATGTATTCTTGATTATCGGTGTTGATTTAATTATGTCCATCAGCACTTCTGTAAGTATGCAAACTAGTGCTTTAGTTTTTGAGCTTGAGAGCTGAAATTTTACACGAACACTTGTCGGAATTAGCCGAATCGGACCTTTAGGAATGGTACCTCCCATATAAACCCAAATTCAAATTCATGTATTAACGAACTCAAATTTGGATACTATAGGTGCCTGACCCATATTAATCAACCAAAAGATAACATGCTTTCTGGTTTTAAATATGTTTCAAGGAAATACTACAAACATCAATAATTTTAATGTTGGAAGCGTGGGTATGCACCGCCGTTGGTTGGACGTATTAATTCTACCATGATTTTATTTGATTTATTATGTTATAAAGACCCGGATCATCACAGCTGTGATCTGTCTTATCATGGAACCAAAAACCATATAATACTTTCGATAATTCTCAAGCTTATATCAATGGTTGGAGCAGATCATTTCCTAAGCAAGTTTTTAAAAACAGTGCTATCGGTTCGATGCCACCATGCGCTAGTAAATATGGAAACCAAGCTATTAATCTTTTTCCTCATTCCCTAGAAAGGGATGTACATATCTCAAATACAATACTAGTCGTTATTATTGTCAGTAATTGCTGCAATGATGATCGGTTCCATGGACAAGCATGATCTATAATTGTAATGCAGTTGTTTATTAGCATTGCTTTCATTATAAAAATGTGGCTTGACTGGCTTGCGGTCTGGTAAATTAAGTACTACGGATTTGGTAATGGCATAGGCTAAATAAATAGCTTAATCAAATCGTCTCATCGAGCTGTTCAAGAATATATATGAGAGTTCGCAAATAACAGTCAACACTATCAGGTTGTCTGTCAAACACCGGTTTCTTGCAGGCACTATGAATAACAGTTTACTAGGGACACTTTGAACATTGATTTCTGGTTTTTTCAGTTATCTCTCAAGCAAATCAATTTTATGAATAAGAAAAACCAAAGACCGAGTACACAAGCAAATCTACAATAAGTGTTCGGCGCTGAGAGAAACCGATCGCATTGTTGAAAATATGTTTTGACTGTTATTTGCGACTTCTGGTATCAATGTATACAGTTTAGAAACTACATGAAAAACTTATTGTTTAATAAGAGTATAATGATTCAATTACATATTATTGCCTACATATTCCTGAAAAAGATATGCTATATTCCACATTTTGGTCTTTACATTATTAGCCTAAATATCAGTAACTAAATGCTGAGATTCCAGTTCAGGGTCGCTTCGAGATAAAACGGTTTCTCTGTTGATTTCTTTTTGTAGCTGGGATTTAAAAACATTGAGTTCCTCGACAGATAATAGACCCAAATTTCCGCTTACTTGATTAAAACAGGTAATAGGATAATGCTTCCGACGCAACTTGTCTATGCGCATAAAGATGCAGATTTATGACGAATTGTATAAAAAAATGACATTGAATTGATCGCATCAAATGTGGCAAGTTAGAATTTTATTAAATTTTTTTGGTAATTAGATTGTAGAACAAAACAAAAAGTATGTGTAAGAGATTCATTAATATTACAAAATATGATTTTAAGATAGAAAATATTTCTATTTATGTACTCGATAAAAATGAATCTCAAGCCCTATTCTCGATATTCTCGAAATGGATGATTACTTCATTATCAAATCCGTGGCGCTTAAATTTGGAGAGATAATACCAGTCAATCCATATCTCCACAGTGAGAACAATGCTACAGAACTCCATCATAATTATAGAATATATTTGTCCAAGGAACCGACCATCTTTGCAGCAGTTACTGATAACACTATCGAGTAGTATTGTATTTAACATCAATTGTAAGAGATACATCCCTATCCAGGGAACAAGAAATAGGGTGAAAAACTTTGACTCCATTTTGATTAGGGCAAGGTGGTATCGAACAGATAGCACTCTTTTTAATGACTTGCTTAGGAGATGATCTGTTCCAACCATTGATATAAGCGTGAGAATAGTCGAAAGTATTATATGGTTTTTGATTCCATGATTATACAGATGACAGCTGTGATGATCCGGGTTCTGATAACGTAATAAATCAAACCAATTCATGGTGGTATTAATTTGTGCAGTCAACGGTATTGTGCCACAGTAAAATAGTCCAGTGATATACGCAGGTTTCCAAATGAATGATTTAATTAGTTTTGTGAAAGAACTTCTGGACGTCCGAACTACCCAGTCCATTTTAAGCTTAAAAATAAAGTTATTTTGTTCCTAAGACTTTTTTTGAACACAATTTTACGGATTTTGATAAAATTTATTGAAGATCTTACAGAATAGTATTGTTTTTGTAATGAAAAGTGTTTTTAGAATATTCAAGTTGTTGACACAAAATAAAATGGTAAAACAATATAATTTTAAAAATTGTTGATGTTTGTAGTATTTCCTTGAAAAATATTTAAAACGATTCGATTACTTATTATTGGCTACATGTTTTGTGAATATGATATGAGGTATTCCGGATTTTGGGCTCTAGATTAGAGGCATAAACATCTGTGAATAAATAGTGCTGTGATTTCAGTTCAGGATCGCTTCGAGGTAAGACGGTTGCCCTTGCGATTTCTTTTTGTAGCTCGGATTTAATAACATCGAATTCCTTTTCGGATAACAGACCCAATTTTCCGCATAATTGTATAACAGGAGGGATACTTCCCATATAAACCCAAGTTCTCTTAAAAAAAAACTCCTGTTTTGTTTGTGATGTTATCGAACGAAAATTTTCGATACTATAAATGTCTGATACATATCCACTAACCAATTTCAAGATCTTAGAATTATTGAATCGATTATCTCTTTTACAAACCCATATTCAAATTCAAGTTCCTATTAGAAAAACTTTTTTGTTTATGTTATCGAACTGAAATTTAGATACTATAATGACCTGTCGCTTATACAACAACCAATTGAATTTCAAGATCCTAGGATTACTGGATCGCATAGCTTCCATACAAATATTTTGGTCTGAATGTTTAAACGCAGTATGTATCCTGTATTCTATCCTGAAATTATATCAAATCAATATTTTAATATTTTTCTATGCTCAAATTTTTTCTAGGCAAAGCGTGAAGCGTATAACCGCTTAAGCATAGCCTTTTTTGTTGTTGTTATATTTCTGCCCATTCTATGAAACACTGGAACTGTTCAAAATATGTGGTTATTATTGACTTATTTACTCTTTCAAGGATATTTCTCCTTTTGTACCTTTTACTTTTGTACCATTTACTTTTGTACCCTTTACTTTTGTACCCTTTACTTTTGTACCCTTTACGTTTTCCCCCTTACTTTAAGTATCTCTACATCTTGTCCTTATGTTTGCTTCCAAATTTCACGCTTTTTATTATTATAATCTTCATTTTTACTGTTTTTAGTTTGTTTTCTTTTTGGTTATACTACTTACTTCTGTGGGTTTTGTTGCGGTTGCTGCTGCTGCTGCTGATGCTATTTTCATTTCTACAACAGAAGAAGTCCACAAAAATTAATTACTGGATTATAGACAACTTTTTACTTAGCTTTTATCACTTTCTACTACTTACTTATACACTGTTGTGTAAATCCTTCGACTTGTAGCTAGAAGTAGTAGCGTGCTTGTGGGTGAATAAGTTCTTGAGACTAAATGACTAACTCAGTGAATGAGTGGGTAAATGACTCAGTGACTGAATGAATGAGTGAGTGTGTAAATGATTGAATGAGTGAGCTCACTTCCGTTTTTATTTTCATTGAAAACTATTTTGTTTTCACCCTGCAAATGAGTTGAATCAAGTCCTTTGGTGTCATTTAGTGATTTTCTCAACAATTCTTTATTTCTACCATTTCCTTTTCCTCTTCTCTGCTCTTCTCTTCTAATTCCTTCCTCTATCCTTTATTATAAAAATTTCTTGTGTTTGTTGTTGATTTAATCATGATGAAAAAAGGTCACGCACTCACGATTAGAGAGTCACGAAAACGAAGTCGAAGTCAAGACAATAAAGTTACATAAAATGATATTTTGTTCACTTTCGTCCCAACAACTTTTTTTGGTTTATTTATACTCTGTTTCTCTCTCCTCTCCTCTCCTCTCCTCTCCTCTCCTCTCCTCTCATTTCCTCTCCTTTCCTCTCCTTTCTCTCCCTTGCGTTCCTTATATGAGTATTAGTGCTCCTGCTGCTGCTGTTTATGTTATATGGTCCTTTGCTTCCTTTCATTCCTTCTTTTTCTTTTCTTTTTTTTCTCGATTCTTTGGCCTTGCAGAAGTCTTAATAAATTAAGTGCAAAACTTACATAACTTCCATTTAACATTAATGGGATACTTAAAAGTTTTGTGTTTTTGTTTTCATTTTTTGTTTACTTTCTTCTATCATCCAACGGTTTTTCTAATTCATTGACTTGCTTTCCTTTGACCTATCACAATCATCATATTTGCTACTTCTTTTTTGTTTATCCTCCTTTGGAATTTTTATTCGATTCCGAATGAAATAAATAAGTCAATACCATTCAAGTTATTCACTCCATTAAAGCTACTCACTACTCTCATATTATATTTACAACTCATTCGCTCGCTCCATCACAATCACCCAAATTAAAGTCAATAGGTCTTTTTTTGGTTTCCGGTAATTTGTAAAAAAATTCAAAAATTTTCTAAGAGTTTTCCTTTCTTCTTAGCTTTGTTCTGCTTTGTTTGTTTGTATTTTCTTAGTAGTTTCATGTTTCCGTTATTTTAAGTTAATTTCAAACGAAATGAAACCAAACCAAATCGAGTACTCATCTCAAGGTTTACGATTTGGTTGAATCAAAGACGATGAATGGAATTTATTTACGTATGGGTTTTCAATTTTTATTTATCCAGTTTATGCTATTTGCTTGCTTTGTATGTTCCTCATTTAATAGCCTTAATCTTAGCTTGGACTTAGTATTCATATCCTGTTTCATAAAGTAATCACAACTTGTGGCACTTTCATCTTACTTAAGCTTCAAGTATGTTTTTTGTTTAGCCTCTAATCTTAATATATATACGTAATACTATCGCTTATAATCAAAATAGTTTCAATGTATGGATTAAGTTTAAACAAATATTTGGCTTGTGTGAATTTTCTTAAAAATATATATAAAATTTTCTCGACTTCTTTCTGATACAGAAAAGGATTAATAAAGAATTCTATAATTATAAGTGTTACTACAATACATAAATGGCATATTTGTCAGTTTAATTTTAAGACTCAAGACAAGTTGGTGGTCCAAAGGTGTTAGGTCGAGATAGTAACGAATATGAATATGAATGATGATTCCAAAACTTTTTTCATTTTCGAATTGACTGTCGACGAGGTTTGATATAAGTCACTTTACCATTTGTTATGATCTGCAATTGACTATCTCTCTAAACTCTAAACACATAATAAAGTATACAAAGCAATGACATTGCTCTCAAAGCAAGTCAAGCGGTCCCTAGTTCTAATTACTAACAAAATATAAAACTGTGGCGGCAGCAATAGTATTAGCTAACAGCATAATGTGACATTATTAAGCTTGCTTCTGTCAGTATACAATATTATTGTTGTATCTGAAAAAAAAAAACCTGTTACTGTTAAATTTTTCAAATGCTAAATGTTTGGATTTACTTTTAAGATCTTTAAATAAGAAAAATGTGTTGTAGTAGTTAACAGTTTTTCATTGATAATGATATCATTTTTCAGCTCAGGAAGCATATGTTTATAAGTACATTATAAGGGGTTTTAAACTTCCAGTAGGGTATCACTAAAGAGAGAGAGAGAGAGGTCCCACTTAGCATCTAAAACCATTATGAGGAATCTACAAATAGGTCCCCTGGAGGCAATTCTGCCAAACTGCCAGAGTTCTCTAGGACTGGTCTCCCGAGAAGACGAGATCGTCTACATAGAAGAGTAGGTCGGTCACTTAGTAATACACTCTGATTCTTTCTCATCATCACAGCTGCGACAGAATTCATGATGTGGGTTGTGCATCCTTTGGTCCATCAGCCCAATTGTGCAGTGTACCGGTAGAACTTCTGTCAGCATCCAAATCTTTTTCTTGTTAAAATGTAGAAGCTCGGAGGTCTGTGTTGGTAGGTAGCGGGGCCAAAGTGTCCTAGTGACACTACAACCAGGCTCAGTTGCTCCCTTCATGCACGCCAGCTCCTTGGTATTCACTTATAGTTCTAAAATGATATCTTGATGTATGAATATCGTCAACTGTAAAATAAAATACTTTACTTAACTTTAAGTCTTGTGTATTATCCTTTATCCTTGACATAATGTTAAAAATAATGTGTTAAAAAGTAATTGCTGAATGTATAAAATTGTTCGGCAGATAAAAACTTTAAATAAACGAAAGAAACGCGTATTCACTCTAAAGATTATCAATAAATTTTATGATTCAAATGAAATTTAAAAAAAAAAAAGGCAGGAATAAAAAATAAGTTGGAAAAATATCCCTCAAAGTATGCAACACATTTCATTATGAACAATGTAATGAACATACTTGAAAAGAACAGAACAAAACAGAAGAGATCAACAAGGCGTATGAAAATCAACAAAGTAAGGGCAGATGAATATGACAATGTCATTGGCAATGACAATGACAATGACGATGATGATGAAGTTGAGGATAGTGGGGATGATGGTATGGATGATGAGGATAGCAATGAGTTGTAAATTAATAAAAAGGCATGAATAATAATAACACCACCAAACACAGCATGACATAGGCAATATTATTTACTTGTATGTAAGCAGTGAAAACAAGAGTTGCTCGGTTGCCCGGTTGCCCGGTTGCCCGGTTGCCCATTATCCGTTTGTCCGTTTGTCCTTTAGCGACATTAAATGACGATTTAATCCTTTTGTTGAAAGAATAGACAAATAACACTCGCACACACATTCACACACTCACAAATAAACACACGCATGCAAACACAGATACTCATATACATGTTTGTTTTAAGCCGCTAAAGCCATTGACGTTGATGTTGATATTGTCGTCCGTTCGTAGTTTGTTTTAAAAAATGAATAAAATATAAAAACATGAAATAAGGAAAAATAAATGCAGCTAAGTATACTATAGTCGGGTGGACTTATGGACTTAGGTCTATGGACTATGAGATACCCTATAATTTCTCAAAATCTTATCAAACCATGTTAGTGAACATAAGCATTCATCAGGTTCCATTGATATCAAATCAAAATATCATTGTAGATACAGAAAAAGGCATTTAGTATTATTAATAGATCATACCAGAGGTAATATTCTAGACACAAAAGAATTTAACTACTGCAATACCTAAATTATAGGAAGTTATCCCAAAGTTACAGGTGTTTTTTTTTGTACTGTACTGTGATATTATAATAATATTTTGGAAATATAATTTAATTGCTCCAGATTTTCTAGTTTCAAGTTTTCTAATTCATACAGTTTCCCAGAAACCAACGCCATCATAAAGAACAGAGCGACTCTTTGCGCTTTTCTTTTTCATAGACTTTTCACTCACATTAGTTTATAGGGCCTTAGTCTTTTTTTTTTTTTTTGAAACGTTATAGTGTATCCTTTGTTAAAGGTTCAAAGCGTAAAAAAAAATTTAATATAATGTGTTACCTTTGATGACGATGACGATATTGATATTACTGATGCAGATGATGGTCTATCCGGATGATGATGAGAATGATGATGAACTGCAGAAATATGTAAAATATATTGGGGGGGGGGGGGGGGGGATTCTTTTTTTCCCCAAATTTTTCTCCCATGTTTGACTCTTTCTGAAAATGCACATACCTCCAACCAAAAAACAAAGGAATGAAAAAACAAAAAAAAACA
>JBANCV010000108.1:45326-66101 GCA_037040105.1 Amiota albilabris | reverse complement strand
TCGCTACCCCCCCACACCCCCACACCACCCCCCACCCACCCCCCCCCCCCCCCCCCCCCCCCCCCCCCCCCCCCCCCCCCCCCTCCCCCCTATACGTTTGTGTACCAAGTGTTGCTCACATGTGTGACTCTTTATGAAAATGTACATATATATAAATAAAGAACGAGAGAATGAAAAAACAAAAAAAAAAAATTAAAATAAAAATATAGAAAATAAAGTTTTTTCTACTTTTTAAAGAGAAAAACTTTAAGTTTTTATCATGAAAGCTGAGCCATATCAAAGAACTAAGAATGTTGAATTTAATACTCATTGAATACAATGAGAAAATGTTATGAATGAGATTTATAAATGGAAGTGAATGAAGTGAAATACTAAACTGATGATAAAGTTGATAAAGAGATACGAATTCGAAGAACATCTCTTCTGGGAAAAGAAAAAACGAATGAATGAATGAATGAATTCAATTGCATGCGTTTGTATATTTTTCAGTCTATTTAATGTTGGTCAAATGTTTAGTATTTTTCATTCCTTTGCACAGACATACAGACATATGAATGTATGTAGCAAAGATATACACAAAAAATACTCTACTACACAATGATATAAACCATATATGTATGCAAATGCATTTTAAAAAGGATATCGTTTTCCTTTCGGACGGTAGCAGTATTACTTGCAACATCACAAACAGACAAAAAGGCAACACAAAACAACACAAAACAGCACAACATGATGATGGTGATGAATATGAAGATGTTACTGGTAATATTGCTGCAGATTATAATAATGATGATGATAATGATGATTATGATGATGTCGGTAATGCTGGTGATGATGATGATTGTGGTAATAGTGTTCATGATGTTGATGATGAAGATGATGATGCTACTGGTAATGTTGCTGGTGACATTGATGATGATTATGATTATCAACTCAACGAGCGACCAACTTCAAGTGAATGATTTAAATGAATGCTTTCCTTAGTAGTCTTTCTCTATTTATATCTTTTGTACTTCCATGTAAAAACCCATACACTTGAAAGTGACAGCTGTACTACTAGTGGTTGCAGTAGTAGTAGTGCATACAACAGTAACAGTTACAGAAGATAGAAGCATACAAAATGGAGAATCATAAAATAAAATTAAAAACAAAACAAAACAAAAAAATAAAGGAGAAAAATGTAGAAGATGATGGTATTAACGTTTCATGGGAAAATGACATAGGAAGACATCATCACATCAACATTTTATTTCATATGAATTTCTTTGGCTTTAACTTTGACTTTGACTTTCGAGTATATCAACTCAACAGAAACCAAAAGCAAAGCAACGTTTGCCACCTTATGATGCCATGTTATGACATTCAGTCATTCTGCCATTTACTCATTTCACCATTAAATCATAGCGGCCATGCCTTGTCATCATCTTTATGTCGCTGCCATTGCCATTGCCATTGCCAGTTTCATCATAGTCGTGTATTGTATATTATATTTTCCATGCCATATTAAAACTTGATAATGTCAATTTTAAAAAGCGTGTTAGAAAAAAAAAAAAAAATTGTACATCTTAAGTTAAGTTACTGCTGTCAACAACAGGATTTTTTGTTCCTTATCCCAACACAATTGCTATCCTCCCCTCCCCTATCCACTCCACTCCACTCCTCTCATCAAGTCTCATCCCATCTCATTACATCCCATCTAATCCCATCTATCTTACTTGCTGACTTTATGTTTTAAAATTATTATATTTGCAACAATAAGCTGAAGCTGAAGAATGATTCAAGTGAAATTTTCAAAGAAAAGGAATGGAAGTAAGTGAAATAAAATGATTCCTTTGGGTTTCAAAAGTCAAAGTGAAAAGAAAAGTCTTTACGTTACTAAATGTAAGAACAGTCTAATTTGCTAGAAATAAATTATGATGAAATTATCTCAATTATATACTAAGTCAAATAGGAAAATATTGTAAAGGACATGAATATTATACAATATAGTATACGATGACTACGAGTTACTCAATGCATCGGTAATTCTATACAAAAATTACCTATAATATAAAATTTTTAAGCATTTACAATTTTTTTTTATTTTGTAAACTTTTACATAGTTTATACTATAACAAATAATATTAGAAAACTGTAATTACTTCGCCATAATGTGATTAATCTATGTTCTCAACAAGTTTGCTCACTTTAACCAGTTTATTTTATTCAGAAATAAAATATTACCATATATAGAACAAGAACCTCCGTGATATAATTATATGTGCAATGATTAAATTTGAAAAAAAAAAAACAAACTGTTAACATTCATTTTTCATTTTTTATTTGTGAATATATTTTTTAAATATAGTTTTCCGGTGGAGAATTGTAAAAAACAAACAAATTTATCTCAAAATGCCTTTCAATTTATAATAATTAATTTCTATAACAAATTATCTTATGAAATATTTATATGTGCAAAAAGGTAATTTCTTAATTTCTTTGGAAATAAACTTACAATAATTTAAAGCTGCTATGTTTTCCTTTAACCATAAGCATCTGATTAAGTCTTCTTAGTCACTAGAGCTTCTAATGTGGAATGGCTTATTTTGTCCCATTTCATGACCAAAGCGTTTTTGAGATGCTTTGTGGTCTCGAATTGACCGAAATTCTTATATACCTGAGGTGATAGGATTCCCCACAAGTCAACTCAATAGGATTTAAGTCAGACCTGACCTGACCGCTGGTCATTCCAAAAGGGGTATGTTTCTTGAAGCAAAAAACTTCTTTGTAATGCATGCGGTGTGAATTGGGGCATTGTCTTTTTGAAACGTACAGTTTTCGCCATAAAGGTTATCAGCAAAATCAATAAGTGTAGTGTCTAACAATTCAACATATGTGTGAGCGTTTGTTCTGCTTGGTATGAAGCAAAGCAAAATTTTTATTTTTCAGCAAAAGCCAAACCGGCTGTAATGTGGCGAATCAAAAGAATTGTGTTGGGGAACTCGGGAAGTATATCAAACCTGTTTGGTTTCGAGTAAAAGTTGATGGACACGTCTTCTGAATATATTGAGACCTAAATGACTCTTAATTTCACAGCAACTCATGTCCTGGTCCACAGCTAGGCGGGGAATTTCCCGTTTACACCGTTTGTCAATATTTGTAGGCCTGCTGCTATGCTTCATTAATTCATTGCTTAATAAAATTCATAATTCTATTTCTCTAGTTGCAATATCAACAAATTTGGTGCCACTTTCCTTGAGTCCTATTATCAAACCGCGCTCTTCTTCTGACAGACTTGTTCCACGTTAGAATGCCACTTAAATTAGTTTCCTTTTTCTTTTTTTTTTTTGCTACAAATGTGTATGCGTATGCGTTCCTGTAATCGACAACTATAAAACAAATTACTTTACTTGCCTTTCCAACGGTCAAATGCACTTTAAAATCGAACTTTTCATATTATTACTTTCTAAGAAACTCGCCAATATTCACTTAAACTCAATATAACGGTACTAAGAATAAAGTCCAAAGAAGACTCTCACATTTGGAGAATAAATATAACAAACTCTGATATACCTACAAAAAACTAATCGTTAAAATTAAAAGAAAAAACAAGAAAAACATTTATGCATATATAATTATTTCACTGAGGTAAAATTAAACAATAAGAGCACATTTCTGGTGTCTGGTATCATACTTGAAGTAGAGCGCAGGGACTGCAATACACGCCTTAATATTTCAGTGTTTCCATAAACCCAAGATTTACTATGCATCATTGTGTAATGAATGACAATTTAAATCAGCGTGAGACGGGATTCAGTCTTGCTGTCAGTTGCTCGTCCTATTGTATATCGAAATGAATTCTTATTTGCTTCCCATTGTTTTTGCTCCCAAAGATAAACAGAATTCAACAATATACATACATATATTCGAATAGATTTCAGTCTTACTTGACTATTACATATTCGAATGGTCTTCGGATTTCTTGCTTCCCGTAGAGTCTTATTTCCCATTTCTAGTATGTTTTAAGTAAACAGAATTGACAAATATATTCGTATATTAGAATGTTTTGCAGATCTGCTTCTCATTTTAATTAAACAGACGTGAGAACTAAACTCATATATTAGAATGGTCTTCAGTATTATTTCCCATTGTTCATATGTGTTGAACAGATAGGCTTGAGAAGTGTATACGTATTGGAATGGTTTTTAGGCATGCTTTAAATTGCTCGTCCTATAAGGCACTTATTAAAGATGTTCTTTATAGCATATTTCAGGAGATTAGACTTAAGAATTACATACTTGTATGACTGATATAGATTGTGTCCAATTTATTTATCAACATAACAACAGAATAACAAGAAAATATTTTCTAAAATATGATGATCAAAACCTGAATGGAAATTTAAATTTCACTCTGTGTTTTTTTTTTAATTATTAATTAATTTTTTGTGATTTACATCAATTTTTGTTGTTCTGGGAAACTTTAGATATTAATCCTTCATTTGTTTACTTCCATTCTATTATTTTATACCGCTTCTTTCTCAGTATTGCTTATACGTAAGTATAATGACTCTATCCTATTCAATATTAACTCTTTTTTTTTATAGTAAGGGGAATCGGCGATAATGTTTTTTTTTTATCCTACATCTTTGAAAGAATTCAGAGCGACGAAAGTTTTTAATGGTTTCCCTTGATATCTTAATTAATTTAATATCTTATTTCTAATAAGTGAGAAAATTTCCAAGAATTTTCTTCGCATTTTCTCTGTGGTTTATTTTCATTTTACTGGAAAATGTGTTATATTCATAAATAGTTGGAAAAAATAACACAAATCCTTTGACCAAGCATTTTTTATTAATTAATTTTTTGCTCACTTGTTTTTTAATTTTTTTATTTATTAATTTTTTTTTTTTCGTATACACATTTTACCAATCCATGCCATGCCGTGCTGAAATGCCAAGAAGAACAGAAGAAGAAGAAGAAGAAGAAGAAGAAGTAATAATAACAACAAGAAAAATAATAAAAATAAAAGAAACAAAGAAGGCAAAAAATATAAGAGGGGAGACACCGTTTTCTTGTCATAATTCTTAGTTTAGTATTTTTTATGGCATATCCAGTGTAGATCTATCCAACACTTAGAATGTCTATCTTCTGTCTGTCTGTCGCATAGAATGTTTTTCATCCTATTTTTACATCTCTCCTTTTCTTTTCATTTAATATTGTTTATCCTTTTTTTGTTATTTTTTTTTTTTTTCATTTACAGTAAATGTTTTGCCTTTTTAATCCCAGTTGCGCCCTCATGACTTTCGAACCCTTTCATGAATATGCAAAATGGCAAAATGAAACGGCAGAAGGGCAAATTGATAAGTTAACAGACTGACAGAAAAACAAACAGGCAAAAGGACACCCAGACAGACATAGAATGGGCAGACAGATGAAAGTCCAGATAATTGTGGTGAAGCGTGTGACTAACAATACTCGAGTTGTGTCCCGAAAGGATCCCAGATACCCATGTTCTTATAACTCCGCGCCATAATTTAAAGTACGAGTGTAACCAATGACTCCTTATAAACATTGAGCTTTTTAAGAATTTAGGAATGGCACGCTTATGTTTGAAGTTCAAAAGACGAGTCTCAAAACGATCTGAACAGCGGTTATAACTCTGACTTAGGATGTGTCATGTTTTGAACCAAGAATTTAGGAATACTGATAGTTCGTTTCGAAATTGCTTAAAATAGAGCAGAGGAGCTTGGCTTCGAAGTCGCTTAGATTATCCACAATCCACAATTATAATAGAGAATGAGAATAAAACCTGTTGATGCACGCAAAGGACGAGAAACAAAAACGTTATACACAATTATCTTATGGTGTCCTTATTATTGTTTCTTGTAATTGTGCCCTTATGTTTTTATTTTTTCTTTCTATTCTTGATTGTTTTTTGTCCGCACAATGACCAAGAGTCAAGGTCCTGGAGGCATGGATAAAAAGAGATGAGACACAACCACAAAAAAGGTCTTATGTTGGAAGGTTCTTCGTTTTTGTGTTAAGACAAAAAAAGGCTTCAGTTAGAAGGAATAACGAAAAGTAACAACAACAGTGTAGAAATTGAAATAGATGGAGAAGATTCTTGAACAATGGAAGAGAATCGGTTATGTTGGCAAAATGTGTTACATAATTATATACAGAATGCGTTTAATTATGACTACCAGCCTCAACTTCAATTACAACAAACATTACATTACGTGGGGACTTACAATAAGTAAATGGGGAAGGAAATCTACGCGATTTATGTTAAATTTAAGGCGGACATAAGGCTTAAGGAGCAGTATTTTTTCGTTGGGCTTTTGTGTATTTAATGAAGACAAACACTAACAGCAACAGGAATACAAGTTGTGTGAAAAATGTGAATGCCAGAATGTTGGTGCAATCTTTGTTGAGACCTAACACACACTCACCATTTGCCTTGAGACCAATAAAGAAGAATAATATTAGATACTTTTGGAACATACCTTGGTAGAACAGAAACAGAAAAATATACTAAGGATATCAAAAGAAAATTTTTCAAATAGAATGCATACAATATAATTGTATTTATGTGCATGTAGGAATTGTGGTGTGGAAATTTTTTTTTTAATTTTTTTTTTTTGGTTTCCTGCAATTTATTTCATATGCATGTTGATTTAATTTAATAATTCAATTAATTCGAATAAGTTTTATGTGTTCATAAGCAAATTTTTGTTTTTACTTAATTGGTAAAGTTCATTAAACTATTTTGTATAATGAATTTACTAAATAGTTTACCTCTATAAAATGTGTGAGTGCATGTGATTTTTTTTTCTTTTTTCAAAATTAATTTTCAATGTTATTAGATGAGAATGAGTGCATATTGTGGATATTCTTAATAAAATTACGATACAATAATGAGTACTTAGAAAAGATACATATATACATTTATTTAAATTTTCTCTCTTGCATTTCAATTTGTTTAGAACATTTAATATTCGAATAAATAATGAAATTGAGGCGTAATGTATAAGAAGTGGTTCAATGGAGTTTTGCGCATTGTCTCTCTGGGACAAGATTAAGTGTAAATAACCAAAAAAGCACACGACGAATTCCGTATATATTGTATATTTCTTCTTGTGCTATATGCTTCAGTGACCATACTTGATTCGAAACCATTTGAATATAAAAGATGATTATGCAAGAGATTGCCGAAAGCTCATTTAAGACTGCAAGTCAGTGTATCTTTGTTTCAATATTCACTTGCAGTAGGATTCTATGGCCGCACATTATCTATTTATATATTATTTTCTGTCTGTGCACCCTCATCATAGGAATGGCTTCAACGATTTTAGTGCTGTTTTCACTGGACTAATGCTGTAAGCTCCCTGTAACATATAGCGTTTATTTCGTTCCAATGGGTTCAGTATAGTCTTGTATAATAGTACTATATTTTGCAAAGATTAAGTTGAGATTTTTTCCCAAAGCAATGGTTCTTGTATTTATATTAAGTTCCTTACTTTAAGTTTGAATAAGCTTAGTGTTTCTTTTTGGGATGCTGCATTGATTGAGTGATGGGATGTGATAGAGTTTCTTGTTATTTCAACATCATCACTTTCATCTGCTTCTGTAATGCTGTGCCATCTGCATGGCTGGAAACTAACTGGCTACCCGAAATATATACTGAGTATAGAATGTATATTTCCTTGTGAGAGGTCTATCAATGAATTGCAGAGTTAACTGATTCATGAAACAATGTTAGATGAGTAGTGCACATGACTGTAATGCAGAGAAAAGAAGCTTCGAAATCATCATTGTATTATCTGATAGACGCATGCTTTGTTTTGACTAATCGAAGTCCTTTCAAATGGTCAAAGGTGCGAACAAAAGAAAATAGGAATGTTGTATCATTATGAACTGACCAATGAAAAGAACTCTCAAGAATACTCTAGACAACAAAGTACTTTTGCTTTTTGAAGCAATTGGAAGGTGCAATATTTTGCAATGATAGCAAAATGAATAGATTTGTGTACTGGGAATTTATGAGCATTGCATGTTAATGCTATGTTCGTTATGCCCTTTTATTGGAACTTTCAACAACAAAATGATTCATCATTGATGCATTCATTGTCAGTGAGTCAGTGTGAGCATATCGATATCGATTGCATTATGTGGATGTCTTTGATTCGCAAAGTCATTGCTAATGAGAACGTTTAGAGTGAAACTAAGCAGAAGGTTTAACAAACAAAAATGCATTATCAAAACGCAATTATGCGACAGACAATCCAAAAAACATGACACAATATCCATGTAGTAGATACTTATCACAAGTGAATAAGTCCAAAAGAAGTGAAGCAAAACATCTCTTACTGTTCCGTATAGAATTGTTATACTATTTCAAATACTTTTTATATATTTTTAAATCGATGAATCGATGTGTATTTCAAAAACTGATTTAATCTTTGGAGTAAACGAAAATATTAGTATTAATAAGTTTAGCATCTATTTCTTTGCCCAGTAGTCTATATATCTGCATAAAATATACGCTATAGAATTATGGATTAATTATGATTTCCATAAGATCGGCATGTATTTCTATGAGACTAAATAGTTTGCCACTTAATTTTGTAGCCTAGAGCGAGATTAAATTTGTTATATAATGTGCTGCAACTTGAGTGAGAAAACAAAGTAGTTATTGTCACCTGCATTCCTATTTGCTATTGCTGTTACAACTTTATAACTACGAGCCACTCTTAGTGAGTGATTTTTCGTCACTTTCACAAAAATCTGTTTTGTAGTAGGCAAAAGGTTGAATTGTAAAAATTCAAATTCAGTCATTAACTAAAGATTAGATTGATAATTGGAAAATTCAAATATTCTACAATATTACGTATTATCTTATTAGAAATTTTGTATACACTACTGGTTGCAAAACATCCAAAAAGTCCATTTCTATGTTATGCATAATCATAAATGAGCATTGCGGCAAATTGGTTGTGGCTTTATTGAGCAAAAAAAAAAGAACCATAAACTGATTTCTAAAAATATTGAAAACAACAAAAAAAAAAAAAAAAACCAGATGATTGGAAACATGTCACTTGATCTGATGAATTTATGTTCCATTGATGCCAATCAGATGGAAGGCAATATTATTGAAAGCGGTGGCTTGACATGATTCAAAAGTATCATATTCAGCAAACTGTTTTATTTGTATATAAAGATCAAATTAACTATGTTGACTTCTCACTGAAGTCCCGAAAGTGAAATAATTTTCCATGCCAAGACAATGACCCAAAGAAAACAGTACGTTTAAGGAAAAATTGGTTGCATTTATCAATTGAAAATCTCTGGTCAAAAGGGAAAAGAAGAACTCGAAATATAATAAATAAACTAAAGATTAGAGTTCATAAGTAATGCTTATCTCATTTAATTATGTTTTGTGTAGTAAAAAAAAAAAGCTGCCAAGTGCGAGTCAGAGTTGCACCATCCGTATCATCGTACCAGATTTAGCGCTATATACTTTTTATACTCCTGGGCAAAAGAAGCAAGATAGTATCATATCAATCTATAACAATATGTAAAGATCTGTAAAGTAATTGTCTAATGTCTTTACATCCCCGTAAATCCATATAATTATTTATATTATTTGACAGTCATACACAAATCTATTATTTCTAAATTATTATTTTTGTGCAAATAAATACTATTTTTCCCTTGTTTTCCAAATCTTACTCAATTTGAAAATGTATCAACAATGGTTTATGGTAACTGAATATGCCTGATTAAATAGATAGATAAAATACTTATAAATCCAATGTATCAATTATTATACTCTTCACGCATTCACTGGCACGTTGCTGTTGCTCATAAGCATAATGACTAAATTATAATTGTAATAATTAATTATAATTCTAAATTATAATCTCAGTTCTTATCAATAAATATTTCATTTCTACTGAATATACTGTATTGTCGATTTGAATGAAACTCACTGAGGTTGAAAAATAATAAAGTATTGCATACTTCTAGGGATACCATAAAAAAAAACATGTTTCTTGTATAGAGACCCCTTTATCAATTTTGAACTTAATTTTATTTTTGTTATATGCTGCCAACGTAGCAATAGAAATACATACTGTGTGAAAATTTTAACTATCTACCCCTAATACGGTTCATGAGATACAGACTGCTGACAGACAGATGATTGGACAGACAGACAGCGGAGGCTTTAGTAAAGGTAGCTATACAATTTTTTAAAATTTTTGATTGCACAATGCAATGTGAAAATACATGTAATCATTTTTATTATTTTACCAATTGTATTTTTTTTTTTGATAAAATGACTTTTAACAATAAACTGAAGATCAACCCTTTTTTTTTTTTTTTTTATTATTATGTATTAAAGTGACGGTATTTTACAATTTTCTGCTTGCTATTGTATAGTCTAAAGTATAAAGCTGATTAAGTTCTATGAGGAGCAATTCAATTCAATCATTTCATTAGATTTGGAGCCTAATTAAACTTAATTTTCTGTCTTGGTTTTTTTATTTGAACTAAAATATTTAATCATATACTAATTTCTTTTAAAATTTCTAAATTGTAATTGTATAATGAGAATTATTATGAGAATTTGTTTTTTAGATATGTTTTTCTTTTTTGCTATTAATTTTCATATAACTTTTATTCCATTTCATTTTCATGTCGCGCCGTTCTTGTGATCTTTTTTCTTTAGAGATTTATTATTAGTCGTATTTCAAATTTAATATCATCAGATTTCTCTTGTCATCTTTATATGTTAATATGTTGTATGTATGGTATATAGATGATGTGTGTTACACAGGAAATATGTTACTTGTTTTTGTAGTATATTTCACTCATTCATTCGCCAATTTAATTTTTATTTAAATGATTTAAACATTTATCAACTCGAAGCAGGCTTTGGCCCAAATTCATAGTCAATAAAATTATATGCATAGAAACAAATAAAGTTGCCGATCTTTTCATCCAAAGGATTCAATCTATTAATCGACTAATTGAACTAGGAATGCATACATCATCATCTGTATGTCGACTGAACTTTGGTTTTGTTTTTGTTTTTGTCATTTGGAAAAAAAAAGGAAGTCAATATTTAATTATATGACAATAGCATACGATATAGTAAAATTTTGACAAACCAAATTTAGGTCACCCATGCAAAGTACTAATTTGAACTCATCATGCTACTAATTTATTTGCATTAAGCAATAGTAATACTCGTAGCAATATAAATCAATAACAAATTATAGGAAATTACTGTAAGCTGCAAACTATTTAATGTACAATCACGCGAAGTATAATAAGAGCAATTTAACAGTTTACAACGTTCATGGAATGGATTCGCCGTATTTAAGAGTAATTTGACTATTATTAAGTAGAATAGGACAATCAATTATGTAAGAATAAATAACCGTTTATATATCGAATAGTAAAGAAATTGGAACACAAGAAGAGAAATTAAAGAAAAGCAATTAAGGAATCGAAATTACAGAAGAGAAAATAATTGAAAAGATTTGACAGGATTTTATAAGGAATAAGACAAATTTCTATATCATCATATCATCATCTATGATTAATGATGTTTTCTTACACATACATTGTGAATATTGTAGTGAACTCAATTCCTTAGATGGAATAGGATTTTTATGATATACAATAAAATAATAATATCAATCAATTTTTAAATGCCCATTTTTGTTGATCAATCTATAACTGCTCTCAGATAACGAATGGCTTAAATGGTTTCAGATTTATTCCAATAAGATAGAGAAACCAAACCAAATCATTCCAATATAAAAAAACAACATAAAAATATTTTTTTTTTTTTAAATAACAAAATTGAAAATGAACTTACAAGTATTTTCAATGATAATGTAATGAAGTCTAGTTCAAAATAGTTTTTTTTTTTATATGTTTGGAGCTCACTCTCTACACTTGTGTTATCCTGGCCAACAACAGAAGGAAGATGTTGGTAGAGCTTAATGGTTAGCTTAGGTTATACAATATATGCCGCTCACCATAAAAATGCGAGTTGACCCTAAAGGCCCATTGTGATACGTGATTTAAGAGAAAGGGAGTAATGGAGATTATGGTAATTAATGGCAAGATATTCCAAGTTGATCTTAAAGGTCTGCCTTTCTCTTTGGAACCAACCAAATGGATCAACGATAAAAAGCAGATTCTCAAAGACACTTTTTAACAAATCATCAAAGAAAGGATTGCCGAGAAGATGGTGTCGTTTACCAATAAAAGCTGTTGAATACTTTAGAAGTCTTGATGTGGAACATGCATCCATCTAGCCATTCACACAAATGCTCAGTGTCTCGTTAGGACTCCCGTCATCATCCGAAATCCATTCATATTGAAGTGTGGAAGCTCGAAGGTCCATTTCATTTGGTGGCAAGGCCAGAGTATCCTGATGACATTGCAGCCCTCTGCATGCCTGCAAACTCCTTGGTTTTCGCTTCTTGGTAGAGTTCTGTGAATATTAATAAGAGATAGAAAAACTGCCATTGTCTATGCCTTTCAAGCGTACTCATTCGCCAACTCATTATCTATAAAACCAGAATGACCAGGTATCCGTATTAAAGTAATTAATTGCTGCCGATTTTGGCTAAGAGCCGCCACCATGATACAGTTTTTTTGCTCTTGGTTCTAAATTCAAACAGAGCCTTGATAGCAGCTTGACTGTCAACATAAATTGTTTCATTGTTCTTTCCTAATAATGCTTCTTGCCAGACTACATACATAGTTAAACTGCTATCTCCTCTGAAAAGTTACCAGAGCCAATACTCTCTTCCGACTGGAACCATTGGTATAAAATGGGAGTTCCCTTCTTCCAATCATATGAATTTTTTACTTAATAATGCTAAAGACTTCCATAACACTAAGAGACAACCAAGAGCTGTGATTCATAAATCTATTGAGTGGTTTTATAGAATCAAATATAATTACAAAATGATATTTGGTAAAGAGACTAATTGACACATCCTATGTTCAACAATAAGTTCTATGCTTGATAATTTCAAGAGAGATGCTTAAATAAAACTCTTCATGATTATAAAAAAATTAAAAAAGAAAATTCTTTACATCATAATTTGTTTTTGTTAATTTGAAGTTTTTATCAAAAGAACTTATTGTGTTAATATTATATAATTATACCATAATTTTTATATGTCACGTTTTGAGATTTTTGAAATATTTTCATATTACAAATCCTTTACTCTCACAAAAATGTAAAAAGTTTCACACAATGGGATTTCCTTTTAACAAAACACATATGAGTGTTCTTATATGGCTATATTGTATAATTTTAGGATCAAAAAGAAATTGAAATATAAATTTGTATAAATATGAAAAGGTTGATTGGTTGAAGGTTGTTAGTTGGCAGAAGCCTCCCATATACTTGAGGTCATAATAGCGTTACTAGATGAATTAAATTTCGATATTAGAATTAATCTCAGTTCTATGTCGCTTGAATTTGTAAAGATTAAAGAATGTTTTAACGTTATGCTTCAATTTTAGAAAACTATTCACTAGAGTCTAGCAGGTCATATAGCAAATTCATTGATGTTTGGTTTTCATTATTATAAAAATAAAGACTACAAATGTTTAAACAATAAAGAAAGAATTAAAAGGAATCCGCTTTTGACTAGAAAATTCAGTGTAAAAACTCTGCGAACAAAAAATATAAAGTTAACAAAAAGATATTCATATAAAAATTAGTAACTGGTTGGATAGCCTCTTCTGCTAAAGGTTTTGGCTTTGAATCGACTTGTTTAGCAGTTTCCGTGTAGCAGATTTGGCGCAACTCCTGGCGCAGCATCTCTTTCATTGCATAGCTTGTGATGTAATTGTCCTCTGGTAAATTTTTTGATCCAGAAATCCCATAAGTACTCTATGGGATTTAGGTCAGGTGATTGCGGATGCATCCGCAGTTGATTAGGAACGTTGTAGAGCAACCAAAGGTTAACTAAGTGTGCTGTATGCTTTGGGTAATTGTCTTGTTGGAAATAGTAGTCATTGCCTAGACCCAATTAATCAGCAATTTGCTTTAAATAAGCTTTTAAAACATTGAGTTACATCAGTTTGTCCATTATTGGTTCAATGAATTCGATTCGCTCCACTCTTTTCCTAGCCATGCACCCCTATGACATTGTGCCACCACCGTCGTGTTTAATCGTGGGTATCAAATTCTTCTTGTCGATCGCTGTACCGTTTTTTGATTCACACATACCTTGGACTTTTGATCCCAAATATGCAAAATTTTCTCTCATCTGAGAAAAGATCCTTTTCCCAAAACTTTGCAGGCCTCTTTAAATGCACCTTGGCAAAAGCGTGCGTATTCATAATAATCACAAAATACTCATGGAAAAAGCAACTCGCAACGAGATAGAAGTATAAATTAGCTCGGTAGGACAATTATTTTGTGCTGCTTCATTTTTTTTTCCATTATTGTTATTTTTTTTTTTTTTTTTTTTTTGCATTTATTCTTAACTCAACAGAATTCCATACTTTCATTCTTCCTTCATTCCATCTTAATTCCCCTCTTTCTTTCATTCGATACATTGCCTCATGCGTTGCGTTACCTAAATAAGCACATCTAACTATGTGTAATTATCTCACAAGTACAGACATATATGTGAACATGTATGTATACACATAGAATCACATAGATGTGGTGGTATTAATCATACGCTACGTTGTGCATATGACATGATATAAACTCAAAGCAAACAGAAATGCAGACATTTGCGAAAACTAAAAGAAAAACATCAAATAGAAAATAAACAAAAATAAAAGAGTAAAATATATAGTTTAAAAAGGCAATCGGACAAAAGGACAAGTAGAGTCTAGATGATGGTAAAAGGAATGTCCAAAGTATCTAATGTGTATCTATCGATCTATTCTATGAATGTTTACTTGGTTGATTCATTCATTTATTCATTAGATATATAAAAATGAGCATAAATTGAGTTAAACTGTTCTTTGTTTGGATATAATGATGATGACGATGATTAACGAAGTGCCATGTGTGGAGTGGCTGACTGCCGAGGACTTCATGAAATGCAAAGCGCTAAAAATTTAATTTAAATCAAGAGACAAACTAATTTTATAAAAGCTACAAAAGCAAAGTCCATGCACACATCGATATAATAAGTATATATTTTTATACATACATACATATATGCAGCAGTACTTAATACACACGAGTACATACATCTGCTTGCATTGAAAAATTTGCAAAATGGTGCGAAAAGAAGCCATAAAATGGTACAAAATATATTGTAATTGCAAGAAAATTGATGAGAACAATAAGGATGAGAATGTTTATTGTGACAATGATGATGATAATGATGACATTGATGATGAAAATATCTAGCTTGTGGCAGTGATTGTGAAATTTTAGATACTTTTGTATCTATGCTGCAAGTCAACCAGAAAAACTTCACTCAAACTATTGAGTTGAAAATTCATACAGATATTTTCAGTGTTAATTATGCATGGGCTCCTTTAGGTGAATAAATTGTAATTTTGTTTATGATACTCATATTAATGAAAAAAAAAACTTGCTCTGCTGCCATTTAGTATTCTGTATTCCGTGCATCAAAATTTCGTTGAATTCAGTTCATTTTGATATCTTTTTGTAGACTTTGTGAAATTAGAAAAAGAAAAAAAAAAAGAAAACAGTGAACCTTAACAACTGATACTTTCGTGCACATGAACACATACACAAATGTTTCCACATATGTGTTTGTGAGTGAGTGTATTTGATCAGGACAACATCTATGTCTGCTTGTTCTCGTATATTGAATATATTGTATATTTGGGTCAAAGCACCAGCAACAGCAACAAAATCAATAAAAACAATGTTTGATGTAGCAAAAAAAAAAAAAAAAAACCAAAAACGTATCTAAGTATGAAGGCAAGACAAAGATACAAACAGCAACGAAAAGTTTGGGAACCAAAAAATTTGTTGATGATTAAACAAAATAAAAACAAAACAGAGAAACTGAATAACATTAAAGTAAATCGAGTCGAATCGAATCGAAGAAATTGAAGGATAATTTGAAGTGTCATAAATAATTGAATTCGAGATAATTTCAAAAAGTAAAGTCTGTAAAGAAGTAAATTGATTAAAATAAAATATTATTATCATCATAGTGCATTCAATAAAAATTTTAAATCTACATTTCCTTAAAAATGTATCCTTTAATAATTTATGATTGATCTATTGATTCATCTAAATAATATCTATTGTGTAGATATCTTACAAAGATGGGATCGAATCGCGTCTTGAGTTAACTATAATTGAAGTCATAAACTTGTTGTAATATACGTAATAGTATTATTCTTTATAAACTTCTATAGGTTTTACTTAAAAAATATGGTGATATGTTGTTGTAGAACATACAAATGCACAATATTTACTACACTTACCAGAAATTGAGAAAAGCGGTTTAATGATAATGGATGACATCTTAGATTAAATTTATTGAATGGAGGATAATAATTCGCGGCATTTTTTAGTACAAATTCAGATCTTCTGAACCCTATTCAGTACACAAAGGGTGTTAATCGGGCCCTATTGCTAAGCCTTTGATGTCCCGTCCGCTTATCCGTCCATTCGAAAGCTATATCCCATGAACCGTAATAGGTAGACAGATAAAAATTTCAGAGAGTGTTTAATTAATTTGCTGCGATAAAATAAAGTTAATAGAAGAAACATGTGCTCCAGATTTCACATAAAATCTTACAAAAACTGTGATGCGATATTTTTTTATACAGTGCTGCTCAACAGATTAGGTTCAATCAACACTTCTTCAAAATGTAAATGACAATATCTCTTGAACCAAAGCAAGTCTAGCAACTGTAACACGCATTATTCGCTGTACCCAACAAAAAAAAAACCACCTCTCAATGATGTTTATAAAGCTGCACGACTTCGAATTGTTAGAAATTTTGTTATGATGTGAAACAGGGCGTTATCTTTTCTAATGAAAATAAGTTCATGTTGGATGAACCGGACTGTTACAACTATTTTTTCATGATCTGCGATACGAGCACTGTTATTTAAGGTGCATGTGATCTCAAAAATATGCCTATACAAAACTGTACTACAAAATGTTTTTTCAAAATTCTAGAATATTTTTACATGGATTCCAGACATTAATAAAAAAATTGGAGAAATATTTAAGAAAAGGTTTGGGAGCTATTGTACCATATATGAACACTCTCTCTTTTTATTAAAAGTTCCCAACCAAAGTCTTTCACTTTTTCCGGGTTCTTAAAGATGAGTGCGCTCGGTCAAGGCTTTTTTTTTTCAATTGCTTCCTTCAACTCCACCAAATACATAGCAGCATCACAGTTTTTACCGTTTATGCTAGCTTTACTACTGTTTATGGAGTTTTTCACTTCGAACAAGATATCTTTAGCACAACAAACTTGTGTGCTATCCATTTTTCATTCCTCTTTGCTAATCGTTTAAAAAATGATTCGATTTCAATACGTTTCCACACGATTCTCACATGGAATTTCGGTCTACTTAATTTTTTTTCACTCAATCCATGGAAACCAAACATTTAGATGATTTTTAAAAGACAATAAACATTTCCTTAATCCAAACAATTAGATTAGATTATAAGAAGAGCAGGGACCAATTACTATGTAACGTCACTGCGGCCCTTAGCTAACTTTACATGAGTGTAAGAAATTTAACTATTTATTTTTGGAGTAAATAATTTGGGTATAGCCTCCTTAGTATCATATCTTCAGTTAGAGCTTTTGTAATTGATTTACTCAAATTCATTTTATTATTAGAAAAATTTTTGTTTTTTTTTTTTTCAAATTTGAACACAATTGCTTTCTGATCTATAATCATCATTCATATAAATTTCAAGATACTAGGCTTTCTGGATTGCATAGCTCCCATACAAAAAAAAAAAAAAAACATTTCCTAAGGGATGTGTGAAGAGTATTACAATACATCTTCGCCATAGTCAAAGATATCGTTCTTTCTGGTTATAATATTGTATATTTTGTGAAGCTGCCGTTGAATGTTATGTTCTTGATTTTTCTATCATAACGCTGCACACGGTAAGGCGAGATATGTATGAAGCTCATGATTGGTGGCAACAGTGACAACTGCATTGCTATTCCAATGGATTATCGGGATATCATTTTTTGTTGCGTAAACCCAATTTTTGAATTAATTTCATAAATTTGATAAATCAGCGATATTCATAGGTACTTAAGAGAATAAGAAAATGATTCAATCTTTATTCCAACTATACTATTGTATATGATAATTTGAACATTTATTTTTTATTTAAATGTAAGCTGAAATTTCTATCTATCCTAGACATGTTTGAAATTCTGTTTTGTTTTTGAATCAGTCATAAGAAATGTGTTGAGCACTTTAACACTTTTATTTACAATATATCATATACATAAGGATATTATGTGGACACAAGTAAAGTGAATTTATGAAATGAAATTATGAGCCAACAGCAAGGACACTCACACATATGTAAATGAATATATATACTAGGTTATAAATCTATTTGTATTGTTGTGTTACTTTTGCTATTGGGTTAGTTTTATTGTAGATTTATTATGCTTTCTACCATATTACTATAGGCAACCATTTGTCTAAAAGAGTAGACAAGCAACCGAAAATTTTATAATAAATCACTAACAATTCACTTACGATGCTTGAATAGTAATAAATTTCTATTATAGAATTCACTACAAATGCCGAACCACCAACTTAAAGTTCAAAGTCGTGAGTTTTGCCTAGTCAATTACAAAAAAAAAAAAAAAAAAAAAACAAACAATAAAAATTCCTTGTTAGAAAATCTAGTGTCTTAGATAACAAAATTCAAACACAAACACACAAAAATTAGTTATACATTCTTAGATAGTCTGAGTAGTTCATGGTAAATTTTTATTAAACAATACATAAACTAAACTAAATGAATAAGAGTTGCTTTCTATTGATCTTGACTTTAAGTTTTTCGGCAATTTACATATTTTTCGTTATTTCTCTTGAACTGAACTGAACTGAATTAATGTGAGTGTGTTTGGGTTTTAAGTGTTTTCATTTTTCATCTTTGTTTCATAAAATAAATATTTTCATAGGTAAAACTTAAATCCGCTTTGCAAGGATTAAGTGTAACTTTGATCCTACATAAAAACAAAAATATAAACATATATAAATTCCATACTCATAAACATACTAAACTTCACATAGATACAAAAAAATATATTTCTATGCAGTTCAACTGAACTGAACTAAACTGAGCTAAGCTGAACTAAGCTGAACAGATACAAGGGGGCAAGTTTTTGGTTTCGAATTTAAGTCCTGTTTTTGTTTTTGCTGTTGGGTTTTTGCAAAAGATACACAAGATACACACACACACACACACACACACACACACACACACATGCGCATGGCACAGGATAAAAGACCCTCATCGACATTGACATGTTTCTTAAAAAGTATGCTTATGCTTATGTACATATAACTGCTACAAGTTAATTTTGGTCAAATGATTTTCAGCTCGATTATCTCTCATTTATACATTGGTGATGCTCTCCCATTCATACTTTCTCTAACACTTTTTATCTCACTCTCACTCTCGCTCTCTCTATCTCTCTCTCTCTCTCTCCCTCTCTCTCTCACTCCCTCTATTTCTTTCTACCTATTGGTAAATTTCTGTATTTTTTTTTTGTTTTTTTTTTTTTTGCTTGAGAGTCCTTAAATATTTTTTAGGGTATTCAACATTTTTGTGGATTAATGAAAACAAACAAAAAAATGAAAGGAAAAGAAAAGAAAAGAAAGAAAAGAAGAGCGTAAAAGGTAATCGTACAAAAAATGAAATCAACACAATACAACGACATGTATTTACATACACACACGCACACACACGCACACACCCTCGCACACCTATGCATAAATATTTGGTTTATGTGACAAGTTATTTGGTCCTCTTACTCAATTCAATATAAAAATTATCAAACCATCCATGTTATTATATACATACATAAATATATACGTATATATATCTAAATATAAGTGAGTGTAATTCAGAGCCTTAAATTATTACTGCCCATACACAATTTATTTTTTATACTTGTCATATTTCGCTTTACTAAGAACGTTACTTCATCATATCGTTGCATACTTTACGGCGTCAACAGCAACTTTTCAAGATGTCCTACTTCTATACCTTTGACCATAAAAGTATCTGTGTATAAGTGTTTTCAGTTCAGCGTCTCTTAAACTGGGGTTGATGTCATCATTTGTCTCCCAGACTTCCAGAGTTTTAGCAAAACTGGGAGTCTGGGAGACAAATTTGATATGAACTTCACATCAACATTAACATTACTTATGTACTATCAAAATCGCGCCATCACGCCATCACGCCATCACGCCTAGGTTCATCATCTTGATAAATATAATACATTCATTCAACAACATCTAAGCTAGAATCGCAGTCACCGACAGTAACCACAACATGCGCAGGACAATCATGTATTAGATATTCTACAATCTTATTAAGAAGAAGGAAGGCTGGCTGGACAAAATTATAAAGTTGTTAATCCATACCTGGAGAAACCATTCTACCCTATTACAAAAAAAAAAAAAAAAAAAAAAAAAAAAAAAAACACACCCAACCCCTCCCACCCCCCCCACTGGGCCCCCAACCCCCCCCACACCCAACCCCTCCCCCACCCACCCCTGCCCCCCCCCACC
>JBANCV010000108.1:0-45316 GCA_037040105.1 Amiota albilabris | reverse complement strand
CTACAATCTTGTTAGGAGGAGGGAAGGTTGGCGGGAAAAAATGGGAAGTTTGTGAGTCCCGACCTTGGGAAAACGTTTTACCCTGTGAAAAAAAAAAAAAAAAAAAAAAAAAAAAAAAAAACAATGCAACATCTTTAAACATCTACGAATTGGGCATAGACTCACCTCAACACTAAGTGGGAAAATGCGCCCTTCCTGTCATATATGCGGTCAAGAATTTATATCTATAATACATAATTTGGACACTTGCACTCAACTAAAAAAATATCAGAAATGCCGTTTTCTCACTCATTCCTTCTCCTAACAAAAACATTTACCACTCTCAGATTTAATATAATTATTTTTTAAAAAGATTCGAAGGCCCTAGCTGCTAGTGCTCTAAATTATACATACTATATCAGTTATAGGTACGTACATATTTATGTGTATGATATCTTAATTTAATGATCTTAGACAACTATTTACATGTACACGGTGTAGTGTTTATCATAACTTAATCCTATGATTTCTGTGGAGGTAATTTTTTTAATACTTAAAACTAATAATAACAAATAAACTCATAGATATGTGCATAAGTAGAGTGAGTGTACACAATACATTTAATATCATTGAACTTATTGTTAAGTCGGACGAGCATGTTAAACACTACTGATGACTACCAGTGCCAAGGTAGATTATAGATAATTTTCAGCAATTTGTTTTGTAGAACTTGGCATTAACCCAAAGTGGGGCCCCATAGAAAATTACAGCTTGAAATAAATACTCATCGAAAGCAATACATTTTGTTTTCAATATTCAAACGAGAGATACAAAATTCTGGTGAAGCAGTTTACTTAGCTAATTATATAACCGATATGGACCTTAAAAAAATGATTTGTGGATCTAAGACAACTCCCGTTGTGTAGTTTTATGTGGCTGGGTGGCTTGAATATGATTTTCCGTTTCCTAGTGAAGTAGATTATGGTGGTTTTAGAAGCAACCTGCAACTTAAGAGAAAATCGCTGTATCATCAACGAAAATGGGGGCAGTGCAACTGTTGAGTGAAGGGAAGTCTGAAGTGTGGAAGAGTACGATGCCTGGGGTCAGCTTGCATGCAGATTTTTGGGTGAAGAATGTGCTTGCAAACGGCTTTGCATAATTTTTATCAGTTCAGCCAAGTCGAAAATTAGGAGTGTCATCTTGTGAATAAGACCTTTCTGCCAGACGGAGACAAAAGCAGCTTAGGTATCTAGCAGAATCATAGCTTGGGGGAATTCAGCCATCACTTACAAACATGGAGAGCTTTATAAAAACGATAATCATTCACAAATATAGATTAAGAATCCCTGCTCTTGTCAAAACCACTTGTACTAGTGTATGATTATTTAAGGTGAACCCTTTATACTTGTAGTTTTTGATAATTTCCAAGTCTGTTTTTGTTTCTTTCTTAATTTTTTCTAGCTTCCTCATAGTCTTTCATGATTCCTTCTTTACGGTTTTCCTTCCTGCCTTCCTGCTGTTACAATTTTTTTTTTTTTTTCTTTTATAATATTAAACAAATATTAAATACACTTATATACAACATATACATACATACGGGAACATGAAACTGAATGTTTACTTAAGCAACTCTGATGCTCATATCCTTGTGATATTTCGCAGACTTTGTCATTGTCCATATAAAAGTCATGCGAGTGTGTGTGTGTGTGTGTATTTACTGAAATGTTAATGATGGTACACTGTTGCCAGTCCTTTTTTTTTTAAGTTGCTTCTCCTGCTGTTTGCCGGATTCAGATTTTCCAAACGCCATATGTCTCATCATTTTTTCATTTCTCTTGTCAAGTATCGAGTTCTCAGCTCAGTCGTATACGTATACGTACAACATGAGTGTAATGAGTATGAGCAGAGAATGGGCTTATTCAATATTTGGGCTTGTGGACATGAAGATACATAGAATATGTATGCATGTGTGTATGTACATATGTGGTGGGTCTTTTGTAGAAGGCAACATTTTTTAGGTTGTATTGTGGCAACATGAAATCAGTTTGTTAGTAAGTAAGTATATAATGTTTCGCATGAATTTCATTTGAAAGTTTTGGTTTTGGTTTTGGTTTTTGTTTGGGTACAGATTTGAGTTACGGTTTTTTTTTTTTTTTTTTTTTTTTTGTTCTTTCGATTTCAGTTTGAATTTTGGGCGCACACATTACATTCTGTTTTTCTTTGTTTTTTTTTTTCTTTGTGTCTTTTTCATCTGTTTATTTATTTTGATTTTTTTTTTTGTGTTTTTTTTTTTTTGTTTTTTGCAATTTAGTCATGCGGTTCTTGTGGGTAAATATTTGCAAAATATTTGCTAATTTGTTTAAAGATGTGCGATGACAACAATAGCAACAAGAACAACAGCTTCAACATCAACATGACAGCGTTAAAGCAAACAGCTTGAGGAGCTCTTTGATATATTGAGATACTGAGACACCAAAAAAAAAAAAAAAAAACAAAAAAAAAAATTATATGAAAGAAGGAGCATCTTTTGTGTCAATAAAGATGTGTGATAGACAAAATTTGTTGGATTTTGTTTGTTTGCGGATGTGTGCCAAGGCAAACAAGTTGCAAATTTAATTGACATATGATGAAGATGTTTGTTATTGCTATTGTTCCTATTGATGTTGATCTTGCTCTTGCTGTTGCCATTACAAATCTTTATCATCATCATCATCCTCATAAACATTATCATCAGCATCTTCATCATCTCGATTTCTATGCAATGTGTGTTTGTTATCAAAATTTTTCCTTTGATCTGCTTTAATTTTTACTGATTATTTTATTCACTTCGCTTTTCATTTTATTGCAAAGTTTAAGTTTATTTTTATTGCTAAACTGGATTTGTTTTTCTATTTCTATATGCTTTAAGTGTTTTTTCTTCATAACAAATATGTATGATTATATCATTCAATGATAATGATTTGTATATAAATTCAGCATTAAATCTTAAATCTTTTAGCTTGTTATCAAGTTAAGTAAGACTGCATTCACTAATCACAAAACACATCAAATTGTCACAACATATACTCGGAAAAATAATATAGTTTAATATCTTTCGAATAGAATCACATAGAGTTTTATCTCGTATCATGTATCGCAACAATCGTTGCTAGTCAAACGCTAGTTACTATTGATTATATTGCATTATTTAAATAACATTGATTGACGCATGGATTGGATTTGCTTCGATTTAGTAAAAATAAATGAAAACCACGGGTCACCGCAAGCATCTGGGGAAAAAAAAAGGACTTTAATTTCCGGTTCGCAAAACTTTTTAGGGGAGAAAATTTTTATTGGTATTGTATTTTATGTTGTTTTTGTTTTGCTATCATTATTTATTTATTTTTTCATGGGCTTCCTTATGAAGAGGGGCGCTTTATTTGCAGTAGTCAAAAAGCACTGAATATCTAAGAATGGCCCTGAATAATCAGATTGAATGGTATTTTTTTTGTTTTTTCGATTACAATATATCTACCAAATCTCTGCAATAAAATTCATTCTATGAAATGTAGAATTAACGAAACTATTTTTGGTTACTACTAAATAGATAGGACTTGAAAGAATAAATAGTTCCAATGTTTTTGTTTCTTGAAGCCCCTAGAGGCACATTGGTTCAACAATTACAGATATATAGGTTCTTGAAAAGCATGTAAAACTAAATATATCTTAAAAAATGAAAAACAACTATTTATGAGAGAGTCATTATTTTCTATTAAGGTTCCCTTAATTTACATCGCCTTAAAAGTTTTACTTACAATAATTTTCGCTTAAAGCGAACTTCAAGGGACTGGGCAAAATGGTTCGTTTTAAGCGAAGTTCGTTTTTAAAAAAGTCACTTATTTTAGTTTGCTTAGTACGAACATTACCTTCATTTATGTACACTTCCACTTGAGCAAAGTTGTCAAGAATTTGTTGGGGAGTGTCGCGTGACTGAAGGTAGGCTCTTAAATAGCTCGCACTACACATTGCATCCACATCAGTTGTGACTTGGATTGGTTCTTCCTTGTCCATATCGTCGTCAAGGTCGTCATCACCAAAGCTGTCTGTTTGACTGGAAAAAAGCTTCGTCGTCCAATTCTTCCGTAGTTACAAGGTCGTCAAAACACCATGTGTAATCGTTGAAACTTTCTGTCCCAATTGTAAATGCAAATTATGAAGGTTAATTTAAGCTGAGACAATTCAACAAATCCCTTTAATTACCATCTGTAAATGGCAGATCATCATCCAAGTTGAACTCATCTTCATTCTTAGGAAATCCGCTGTAGCGAAAGCAATTGGCAATTGTTGTTTTGCTGGCTTTTAACCATACCATATCGAAAACGCGTTCAGTATATCGTACTAACTTTAATGTTATCTTCACCCATATCAACTGAATTAACATCTTTTGAGAGAAGAAAGTGGCAAGATTTACTTCTCAATACGGGAATAACTCCTTGGTCTAGTAGTTGTAAAACTGATATTGTATTCAGAGTTCTTTGTAACTGGATGAGCTGGGCAGTTGTCTACTAGTAGTATTACTTTGCGATTCGCATTGTGTATCTTATTGTCTTAATTCCTTGGTGAAAATGTCGGATGTCATCCAAGCTTTTTTATTAGACTGGTGATTAACTGGTAATTTTTTAATGTTTTTAAAGCTCCTGGGATTTTATGGTTTTCCGATTACTAACAGCTTTCATTTCTCTGTACCTGTCATATTTGCTCCTAGCAACACTGTTAGTCGTTCCTTTGATAATTTTCCACCCGTACAGGTCTCACCTTTGAAACGCAATGTATTATTAGGGCTGTGTTCATAAAATAAACCCGTTTCATCGCCATTGAATATGTCCTCATCTTTAAAATTTTTTCTTATATCTGTCCACTTATTTTGCTACATATATTCATTGACTGCATCCGCCTCTCCAACTATTTTTCCACTAGTGATATTGTGCCGTCTTTTAAATCGAGCAATCCAACTGTCCTTAAATTCGCAGTAATTTAGCTTTTTTCCAAACCCTTGTACTTTCGCTTGTAAAAAAGCATTGCTTATAGTCACATTATTGTCTGAGTAAAAAAATTTAGTAGGCAATGATCCAGTTCCATTAAAGGAAGGGTTTTTAACCAAGGGTTTTTGTTCAAAATTATGGTGTTACCAAGTCCTTTTTTTCCAAATTGTAGAAATTGTTGACTTGCTGAGGCGCATTTCTTGAAATATGTATTTACTCATATCACTTGATCTATTTATAAATAAAAGTGAAAAAAATATATCTCGCTTATATTTGTGTTGTAAATCTGACCTAGGCCATTATTAATTGATTGAAAAGGAGTACCAAAGATTTCACTAAACAGTCTTTTTTTCAATTTATTTTGGCATCGTAAAAATCCTAAAATATCTACATGTATATTCGTCGAGCCAATGATACTGACGAAGAGCGTAGGCAACTTGCAGAGGCAAATCGAATAAGAATTTCTCAAGGGTGATCCAATATTACTCCGGAATAACGGACACAAATAAGTCAGTTGAAGTATACAAGCAAAATACAATAATTTGGCATGTTGACAAAAAAGACTTCCAAACGTAATAATTCGGAATGAACGTTTGGCTTTCAACAGTCGATGACGCAGCGGATGTATCGGTTGACTTTGGAACTAAGAGCAGTATTTGTCAACACTACATTGATTTAAAGAAGGATTATGAACTGCGAACAGAAAAGTCAAACTAATATACAACAATTGACTCTGCCGCCAAAGCCACTGGCATTATTGCTTTCTGGCTAAAATTCTGGATCACAATATTTCTTGAATAACATAAAGAAGTAGAATAGTTCTTTCCAAATGACATCATATGGAGCGAATATCATTGAAGAACGAGGTTTTCATCCAACTTTTAAGCACAAACACATTTAACAAAAAAAAACTTAACGATTTACAAAGTTATAACGAGTCTCAAAAACAAAGAATTTGTCTTCGATTGCATAGATTCAAGGACAAATTCACTATAGTACAGGAGAATTGTTGCTACCATTAAATGCTGATTACATATTCCTTCAGATTTATTGCCTTTAAAATTCTGATGATGAATGAATCAATCGCGGTACATTTAAGTCGTTTGTTTTACATGACTACTTGTCGTTATGACTCAATATCACGATGCATTAAAGCACTGCATCGAATACGTCAATCGGCGTCCCCTTGAATAAATCCGCAGCTACCAAATTCGCGATACAGCAAGAGATTATCGATTATACATGAACACAATCAATTGGTCAATTTATTCAAGAATGCACTGGTTATTTCAGCTGCACAAAAGATCAGCAGGTGAACATGAAATACGCTTCAATGCAGCGACGTTGAATTAAATTATCATTGTTTTTGTTGGTAAGAATTTGGTGTCTCGCGACATTACCGACGTTGTGATAGCCCTCAGCATATTTCCGAAACACATCTTTCGTATCATGCATTAAAATACCAATACCTCACACTAAAAACGCCGTTCTCAAGTTATGGGATGTTGCCAAAATATGATGCAAATGATTTTTATATTGTGAATAGTCTATATATATAAAATGGGACGAGAAAAACTGTTTAATGTCTTTTCACTCCAACAACGTTTGACCAATCAGCATGAAAGTTGGCTTGTATATGTATTTTTTTCAAGTAGAATGTTTTTGTGCTACTCTAAGTTCATTATGCTACAATCGAAAAAGCTCATTGCTAAAGAATTTATTGTTTTAACAATAGATGGCGGGAATCTATATATCTTATTGTAATCTACCATTCGATTATTATAATAAGTTGTTTTATTGTATTTTGTTGATCAAAGCTTTTATATCAATCCAATTTACAAAGCGCGTCTTTTTGTGCTCCCATTTCAATCATTCAAGAGAAAGAACCTATCTAAATTGCCGCCATACAAATTTCACAAGAACAATGACAACAAATTAATATAAATCAATTAATAATATCATAACAATGTACTTGTAGTACTAAATGGGAAGATTTGAATTTGATATTACGAATAAAAAACACAATGATGACAGCTGTCTGCTGCTTAAAATTTCAGCACTAAATTAGATGATCAAAAAGTTTGATGAAATATATTGTATGTATATACAAAAAGGGCCATTCACCATTTCAGTTGCTACAAATAGATATCTGAATCGAGTGAAAGTAAAAAATGCCTACAAATATAATAAATGGAGTAAACAAATTACGCTTCACATGTAAAAAAGTACCATGTAAATCGAAGGATTGTTATAATACAATAGAATCTGTTTAAATGTTTTCAATTCAGTGACACTTAAAATGGGGTTTATGTCCTCATTTGTCTCCCAGACTCCAAGAGTGTTAGCAAAACTGGGAGTCTGCGAGACAAATTTGATATGAACTTCACATCAACATTAACATTACTTATGTTACTATAAACATTGCGCCATCACGACTATTGAAGGAGCAACGGAGATTCACCATCTTTAGCATATGACATTTTGCAACTAGGAAAGGAAAATCTCTTGGAGAATTGATGAAATGATCTATTTATTTTGTGCAAAATATTTTTGGAAAATGGCAGATTATTAAGAACAACCACAACCCTTTATCGAAATTGGATTAATTCAAATAGTCGAAAGTAGTTTTCAGTAGAAATTGGGAATATTGCAAGCGGGTGATCCTATGATTCCTCGAACAATTATCCGGGACGCATCACTAAAATAGTTATTTTAATGAGGAGAACAGAAAAGAAAAATGTAAACAAATGACATAATATTCTTTGGAGCAGTAAGAAGAAGATATGCTTATGTGACAATAAATGTGAAAGAAATTTTCAACTGACCATGGACAATTGTAGACTAAAACCTTTACATCATATATTTCAAATAAAGTAGTTCAATATAAACATTAATATTAATATTCGTTCTCATAAGTACATAAATCTCCTGACATTTGCTACATGATTTTCTTTTATGTATTGATGCATTCAATATTTGTGTATTTATTGAAAATTTTCTGTTGGAATTCTGATTCATATCTTATTCATAATAGTAATAATAGTAGCACAGAATGAGATTTTATTTATATCTAAAACTCATTACACGCACTAACATATTCTTAGTTATATAGACACAGATGCAGTGATGTATGTATTTATGAAAAACTCATAATGTCAAGAAAAAGAATATTCAGACTCACAATCACAAAGATATCTTCTCAAGTACATAGATTTATGTTTACCTATAGACAATTATTAGTTCTGAGAATTTGATTGCTATTTCTGTTGATATTGCTACTGTAATTGCGATTGCAAAGACCTTATCAAGTGAATTTCAATCGTTTTGAATATAATAAGAAAAAAATACTAGGAATATTGAAAAAAAAAAAAAAAATAATAATAATATGCTACCATTTCATTAAATTTCTAGGAATCTTATAGTAGTACGTTATACGAGTATTAATAAAGTAGCCAACTCGAGCAGTTTTATATGATTGTTGTTGCTGTTTTTTTTATTTAAATTATTGCTTCAGCTACTGCTACAAGAAAATCAGAAACGGCAGCTTTAGCAAGAGCAAAAAACAAAATCTGACGACTGCTGAGGTCAGTTGTGATGAATACAAAATGATTGATAATTTTTAAATCCTGCTTAATACTTATTATGTTGAATCGAAATGTACAAAATTACTTAATTTAATTAATAAAGCATTAATTAACAGGTGCGCCAACTGAATATTCCATCTAGTTATAATTAATTTTAATTCAATTAATTAGCAACTTAATCTAAATATACTCGTATATAAAATTTACACCTTCTTATTTATACTTATGTTAGAGGTTATGTTTGTTTGGATGTTAGAGGTAAACTAAGAAACTAATCATGCGATTTTAAAAATTCCACTGCACTGCACAAAAATGATCGTACGTTTTTTCGTACTGAATGCTTTGCTGCTTCCTGGATTTTCTTTTATTATTGTTTGCACTTAGTACGCACAAAAGGATTGCGTACTTCGTTCTCTTCATTTGTATATGTTGGTTACTGAAAGCGTGGCATAAGGGAGAAGGGAGACAGTGTGTTTCGTTGTTTGACTGCATTTACGTTTTTTTTTTTCTTTTTGTATTGGAAAATGGGGTAGTCAAGGGGAAGCTGTACAAATATACTGTAATTTTTTCTCTGAGTGACGTGAGAGAATTGTTACTGCTCATGGCATTACTTACTGACAGGGAAGGAAGGTCAGAACAAATTCTGCCGGTCCCGCCAGTTATTATTAAGTAAGATAAGTTTACATTTTTAAACTATTTAATTTTAGATTTATTGTTGTTTTTATATTTTTTATGATGATACCATTTCAATTTCCCAGGAGGAATATCGCCGGATAGAAGTTTGCTAGACAATTAGTTCGAATGAGCAGATAATCTGCTGTTGTATGCCGTGCCTTGAGCCTGGACAAGGACCCCTATCTTTTGAATGCCGAGATCTCTCCAGAAATACATCTAGATAGTTTAGCCTGAAAGACTCTTAGCCTATCCAAATTCGACTTTGCTGTGATGCCATAAACCTGTATTCCTTGTCTCCAACTAGGGGCTAGAATATGTTTGTATATCAGCATTTTGTCTCATCTATCTGTGCAATCTAAAATTAAGACACTAGCCCAGGTATCTATGGCCGATATAATGTTCGAGAGATTGTCGATTAAGAGTAAAGCCTTGGGCAAACATCGCTCCTTAGCATGAACATAACACAAACGTATTTTCTGATGTTTAAGGCAGTGTTTTACTTACAAGTCCATTCATCGAAGTGATGTAGATATTGCTGCCCGGCACTCGAATTCCTGATTAAATTGATGATCTCAAACATTTGTTGGGGGAGAAGCTTTTTTGCTTTGAAGAGCACACCATTGTGACAGACTCTGTCAAAAGCTTGTTTGATGTCCACGAAGTCAGCGAAGTCAGTATATTCTTTGACCTCAAAACGTTCCAAAATAAAGTTGATGAGCCTATTTAACTGCTCCGCAACGTCTTGTTTCTTTCGGAAGAAAAAACGGAAATTTTGGAATAGTAATTTTGAACTTGGAGCAACACAGAATCTCAGAAACGATGGGAGCGATGAGTCTAAATGGCCGGATCATTACTGTGTAAGCCCTTGATCCAGAAAGTGACTTATACTAAGGACTGAGTTGAATATTAGCACCATAAAAAGTAACATATTGAACGGTAGCAGTTTAAATGATCTATTATCAATATCATCTTCAACAGGAGACACATTTTCAACACAGCATTCGAGTAGAGACATCTACATGCTGAGCATTATAAATATTGAAGGTCTGATATCAAAACGATATCATTGTGTAGTTATTTATGTTCTCTGGAAGAATAGAATAATTCAGGCAACCAACCATGTGGGCGGCTCACTATTATCATACTTGTACAACCATATAGCCAAGCTAACATTTGAAAGTTAAGGCTGTCTATATCAAATACTTAGTACTCATAACACTTGTTTGTACGTACAGTATTATACAATGTTATTTCCATAAAACAACCAGCAACAATATCATTCAATATTCCATTTCGTTTGAGAAAATAACAAAAGAAGTGTCCTGAAAACCAATGTGACTTGAAAACTAATATTTTGATTATCATAGTAATCTTATTTGTGAGAAATCATATAGATTTTCCATTATTAGTGCAATCCACATATGTACAATACATAACTGGATCGCATGGATTTCATAGATTGACAATGTGGGTTTGATTAACTTTGTTCAGATTTATTAGTATAAGTATATATATTTTTGGCCATTCACACCCTTTCTAAGGTATCTTCTTATCATACTGTTGTTTTTGAATATAATTTAGGCTGGTTTTGACATAATGAAACTTAGCATCTAATGAGTTTCATACCCACGCGCATCAATATATTTATTTATAGTGTGTGTATGTTTGTGGGTACCATTAAGTGAAGTAGTCTTAATAAACACCTTCACATATATGTACATTACACACGTAAATATACAAAACAACAGATACTTACAAATACGTGGACATTTGCTTAGGTATTAAGTTAGCTTTGATTACTTGGACAGTTAATTTATTTCATGCATATAATGTCACATACATGAAACCATCATATCAACATAACCACCACCTACACTAGTGTCATGGACATTATGATAATTATTAACAACAGCAACAACATCATCAACAACATAAACATTTTCAGCTTCATTATGATCTTAATAAACATTAAAGCCGTTGACTCTTAAATCTTTACATTGCTTTGTGCAAGTACCAAAAGCATGTAACTGATTAAGTGACATACTACAATAGTATTCATGTATCTAATAGTACAATATCATAATTGACTTATAAGAAACTAAAACAAAACACCAAATACTTAAAATGTATTTGAATCAATTACATGAAAAAACATTCAAAACTTTGGTTCCACGGAAGATTCTATACCCCTATCAGATTATACTTAGAAGAAAATATGTAAAAAAAAAAAGCTGAAGCTGAAGCTGAACCTGAACCTGAAACTTTAATGATTCCATTCTCATAGATTGAAGCTAGAAATTATACTAATAAGAATGACCGAATTCATCATATTTATCACACAAAATAAGCATTCCGGTGACCAAAAATTGATATGATTTTTTAAAGGACTTCATGATATGATATACATTCCGTGTCACTTGCACACCCTAAAAACGGTGAGTTTGAAGACGATTCACTCAAAAATTTACTTTACATTTAAAGGTTTTTTTTTAAGGACCTAGTGTTGACCTGTTGCTAAGATCACAAAAAAAAAAAAAAAAAAAAAATCGAAATTTGGTGTCCGTTTTGTTAGCCAAGTAATCGGAAAAAAAACATGAAAGCCCGTACGGACAATGTACTCTTTGATGCAAACAGACGACTTATTTTGTGAAAAGCCTTAAACTCATACAACGCAATAGCCAAAATTAAAGCAAAAACTGTTGTTAACGCAAGCGTAACCACTATTCAGCATGTAATATAGAAAGCTGTCCATATAAAAAGATCAGAAATTAAAAACAGAACAAAAAAAAAAAAAAAAAATACCACCACCGAATGCAGTTTGAAAGCCGCAACGACTTAGCTTTGCCGTATCCATATGAGTTGAAGTACAGAATGGCATGGCGTCGTCTTTTCAGATAAAAACAAAAAAAAATTCTATTTTGGACGATCGATGGCACAGCTATTATTTCCACATTAGGGAACACATCATTTGAACCGCTTACATAGCAAGGGTGGAGGTGTCATGGTTTGGGGAACAGTTTTCATGTTAAGGCACCTGCAAGAACAATGAATGCTATGGCATACAATGGTGCGTTAGCAAAGGGATTCCGCCACATTTTTGGACTCCTCTAGTGGCCATATCAACCCTGCCTTAACCGGTAAATCATCAAGCTTGCCACCTTACTCCTCGCATTTAAACATCATAGAAAATATTTGTTGCTGGCCCAAAACAATTGCATGCAATCATACTTGAACTAATAGAAAACATCAAACTAGCTTGGAGTTCAATTGATTATCTCATTTGTACGAATTAATTCCAAGAAGAATCTGTGAAGTTTTAGAGTAAAAAGGGTGTACAAAAAACTACCAAAGCAATTCAAATGCATTTCACAATAATTAAATATACTCCAAAAGGAGAAATACACATGTTTGAAACATAAAACTTAAAAATAAACGGCTATTTTTAAGAAATTTTCTATTCAATCTGCGTACTTTGTTTTTATAGTTAATTTACCAAAAAAAAAAATTATAACAAATTAACTGTATCAGGTTCACGAAGAAATCCTTTTGTACCACAGTTTTTATAAGATTTAAAAAAAAGGTTGTTTTTATGGATCTGCAAAATAAATCTAAAAAAAATACAGTTTGTTAGATTTTCTATTAAAGTGGCTTGCAGTACTTGATGGGATATCGGATCAAAGGCAATTGATAAATTCTATGAAAGATATGACGTAAGAAATGATAAAATTTTACATTCTATTTTGAATAGTTTTGTTTTGTATTAGATGAGGTGAGATGAGATAATAAATACAATAAATAAAATTTATCCTATCCAATTGAATAAGTGAAATATGTTGACAATATAAAAACTATGATATATTTATGGATGTGGAACAGCTACAAACTTTTCAATTGTTACAAAAGACCCAATCAAGGACGCAGTGTCAAAGTGAATAGTTCGAGCCATCCCTCTAATCTAAACATTCTGCCTCTTTGAAAACTTTTGTTTGCTTCCATAATAAAAAGTTTTGTGAATACGAAATTCATATATTCCTAACATTAAAGTTGTGTATTCCTTCGTAAATATATGAAGGATTATATGTGGGGGATGGTTGTCACGCTTGAGAATAATTTTGTCGGTGAATTAATTTATTTCTCTATTGATTTTTTATTGATTTTTAGCATACAAAATTAAAGTTCATAATGAAATGGAATATTTTTCTATTATTTGACGTCCGATGACGAGTTGCTTATGTTTTTAAGACAGGCGCATTACAGAAATGTGGGCCCCGTTCTCGAATCATATACTCTTTTTTAAATGTCCTTATCCTAAGGGTACCAATGGAATCCTATTACTAAGACTTCGCTGTCCGTCCACCCGTCAATCACAGGGCTGTATCTCATGGACCTGAATAAGTAAGTAGTTAAAATTTTCACAGAGTACAGATTTCTTTTGCTGCTATAAGAAAAAATAATAAAGTTAAGTTAAGAATTCAAAGGGGTCCTCATACAAGAAATGTATTGGGTATCATACCCAAAGAAGACGCAATACTTTATTATTTTGTAACCACTCAAATCTCATCACTTCAACCATTTTTTTGACTAACTCGATCATTGATTCCCTTGAAACAAAGGTTCACTGTATTGCATTCTTTAATGCATATGGTATGATTCTTTCATACTCAAATGGAATGAAATCAACTCTGGAACTCTCCTTGTACGGAACCGACTCGCACTTGTCCGATTTTTTTAGTATCTGCATGCAGAGGACCATTAGAAGAATGGAATAAACTTTTTGGCATGTGACTTGGATGTGGAGGGATCCATGGATGTTACGATATCACAGGCAACAATTTTGATAACATCTACCGCCCGTGTATTTTCTTCAATTTTTTTTTTTCTTCTCTTCTAAGACATCTTGCTCATTTTCTTGACTGAGTTCCGCCTTCATAAAGTCTATTGCCGAGAAATCAGCATTATTGTTTCATGAAGGCAAATCAAGTGTTGTTTGTCCAATTCCGGAGATGTGTTGGTTTTCAACAGTTTGGCCTACGTGATTCTTTTGCCGCACATTGCATCGGGAGATGTAATACAATAAGTTTTGATGAGATTTACAATTTCCTCACTATCATTGCTTTATTTTTATCGACAAATATGCTTCTACGCATAAAACTTTAGAGGACCAATTCTGATATGAAAAAATTCTCAAATCTAACAACAATTGATATTCCGGCGTAGGAACATGTCATGAATTTTTTATTTCGCCAATTTGTAGTGCAGTGTGCATTACACATTACACCCACATAACTTTCTTTGAAAATGCCAAGTTTGTTTCTTCCTTTTTTTTTTGACATGAAAACGCCTTTCCGAATATACTTCACAATGTTATGAAAAGTTTAAGCAAAACACATTCACCACATTAATTTACGAAAATCAAAATGACAATCAAACTTATGTTGAATGGCAAACACACTTTCATAAATGTCAGGTTACAAGACACAACCACATCGCAAAAGCCCAACACTGGCACCTGTCCAACTCAGAAAACCTTCGCCTACATATTATCCATGTCACACTGCTTTGTTAGTTCGGTAATTTGTTGCAATATTTGTGAATTTGTTACAAGTTTCTGTCACTATATAAAAGACATATATACATTATATTTTACCCCGAGATAGAATTTAGTTTCTATGTTATATAACAAAATTTCTTATTCATATTTCAAACATCGAAGAAGATTCTTGATTCTTGGATATGTTACACTATATGATTAATATTCTTTAACACAAAATCTTATCATTTGAGAGACATATATAGTAACTTTGATCTTCTATCCTTAGATTTCTTCAAGGATAGAAATAGTTTTCCAATTAATATCTTTCTGATAAATGCCGCTCCTGTTTGCACTTGTTTCCATCAATACTACACATGTGAAGGGAAGTGTTACATTATATTGTATTTACTGAATTCATTGAACTGAGTGACATTGTTGTATACAAATTATAAAGTAGAGAAGTGACAGAATAAGAATATTTCATATTTATTGAAATCCATATTGATTTTTATTTTTTGACCGAACTGTGATTGAAATGATAAAACAATTTCAAATTCTACTTCAATTTTACTGTTACTGTTGCTGTCACTGTCACTCTCTGTTAAAATTGGATTCACATTCGAATTCGTTTATATAAATATATAAATCCAACAAATACAATAAGTACTATTGTACAATATTCCAAGAATATCGAGAGGAGAGTAGTAGCCTTTGTCACGTGCCAATTTCAGTTACGTGCCAAGTGCATTAAATGTTTTTGGGTGTTTGTCAGTGTAAAGTGACTTTTATGTTGTTGGAATCCAACAAATCGTTGTAGGCAGTCCTCTGCATATACATACCTCTGCATATAGATACTTTTGGATTTGCCCGGATACAATTTACATGAATATAAATAAAATTTTATACCAAAAAAAAAAAAAAAAACACAAAGTTACAACATCTTTGAGAGACATAGAACACTCAACGTGTCTTTCATTGTTGCTTTGCTAAGCATAGAAATACATATTAATAAAAATTTTAACGATTTACGTGGCTTAGATAAAAAGATATTGTGCAAGTACAAGAACAAGATAGAACAATAGCAGTATCTTTCTTTCCACCGAAGTTTGCATACCTTTCTTTGAGGCACATACCAAAAGATATAAGAAATTTAAAACTAAATTCTCATCTTGTAATCTAGAAACTATTGCTAAAATATAATTTATTATAAAAGTTCGAAGTCTATATTAAGAATACCTTTTCCTGAGAAATCCACAAACATTAGAAATAACATAATATACAATTTGAAAAGTTCTTTTGGTGCTTCTATGAGATGAGTCCTTATCTCATCTAGTAATCCAGAAACTCTCACTAATATATTCAAGTGCATACTTAGTAGTATACAAGTATAAGTATTAACAATTGGTTTTCCATGACATGAGACTTCATTTCTGTGGATTTTGATATGTTGAGAGTATTTTCGTTACATAATATTCTGGAGAATATTATGGATGGGTAGCAATTCATATCCCAATTTATGGTATTTTTTGCCATGGCGACTATACTCGTGTGCACTCGTGCATTGTCATGGTGGAAAGAACTATTTTCTTTGCCAAACACGGTTCCATTTGTTTCAAATTAATGTCAAATCTGTCTAACAACTCCGAATAATATTCATCAGTGATAGTTTTACCTTTTTCAAGGTAATCGATGTGAATAACATCGCGTGCATCCCAAAACAGTGTCGCCATGCCATTGTTGGGCAACAAACCAAACTTGGCCTTCTTTGGTACAACTGCACCCGGAAAAGTCCACTGTTTTGACTGTTCCTTGGTGTCTGGTGTATTGGAACAGTTATCCTGTTGATAATATTCCGCTAGGGAAGGTCATTAAAGTAGAGGGTCTTTAGTCAACGTCGCCTCACGCCTCTGTTAGTGATGGTTGCAGCATTGCATAATTTCGGCAAGTAGAGAATGATTGTTAGTAAGCTGCATTATGGCACGCCAATTCAAATGTTTTTTATCGATGACTTCGTGCTCATAGATATTTTTTAGCAATAGGGTGTAGTATTGTTAAGCTGGGAGGATGCATCTAATCTTGTGGAGCAGACTGTCAATCCAATCAAAGGCGTCCTTAATATTCAAACGCAGATTTGTGAACAACACGATGCAGTTAAAATATAGTGCCATGCTGTGCCCTAAAGCCAAATTGGTAGTTTGAAAATCTCATACCTCCATCAATCAAGTCAAAAATATTTTTACAAATATTTTTGAGATGATATGGGAAGTAGGCTTAACGGTCTATAAGATACGACAAGGTGCTCTGATTTACCAGGTTTGATATTTATGTATTTGTTGGGATAAAAATCAATTCTTATGACACCTAAACTTACTCTAAATATTTTATTATAACAAAATTTTACTTACTTTCCAGCAAGGAACAAAGAAATACATTTAAAAATATCTCCCATGCACCTAAACAAAATATACTATAGACTTTCAAACACAGATTGTATAATTCTTTTTATAGAATCTCATTTGTACTTCATATTTCAATTTGCTGAGTATTAACTTTCTTTAATCTCTCATCATTATTTTCACTGTAAGACAATAAGAAGGAAGACAAGAAGTACTAAAACCCAGGCAAAATATCTTAAAGCTCATTTCATTCAGCTTATTAAATTTATGTTGTTGCCTCATTATCCTCATTAAAAAGAAATCAAGTTACTTTATTTTATGTTTAATAAATAACAAAGAAGAAAAAAAGAAATCCTTAAGCACATTGTTGCCTAACAGAAATACTTTTGTTTTTATTTTTGTATTTGTGTGTATCTGTGTGTTGTACGAGTAGACGTGTGTGGATTAGTTAAGTTTGGCTGAAGATTCATGTTGTGTCTACATTTTGACATTATTCATTTCATTAAAGTAAAATTATAATAATTAGTTTTTGTGTAAAAGGATAAATTAGTGTCCTGGCCACATTTTTAATATCAATTAAGATGATATTCTAAACGATACTAATGATTAACTGGCAAGTCTGGTATACTTACTATGTATCTACAATACATACATAGAATAAGGCAAAGCAATAATAAAGCAAAGAAAGATAAGGAAAGAAGTGTAAATCGAATCGAATCGATGGAGAAAAGGAAATAAAACCTTTTGGCGTTTATCTTTCTTATCCACATGCTCAAGGTGCTTGCTTGAGTTGTATAATTTGCTTAAAATATTGTAATAACAAAGCAAAGAGCAAGAATGCCAGATACACAAACACCTGTATGCATACATAAGATAATATATGGATATCGTACAGTACTGAGCAAAAGAAAAGCATCATCAGCAATTTGGTATTTGAACACTCACATATTTCTTTTATTTGAATGGGATTGATAACTAAAGGATCTTATTACATTCATTCAATTTTCATAGTTTCAAACAAAACTTCCATCTTCTTTATCAAGGAAGCGCTGACTGGAAACTCTATGCTTTGATTTAGTATGCCAATCACCTCGATTAGGATATGTAACGAACAATTTGAATTATATTATTCCTTAAATAATCTTTAAGTATTGTACATAGTATATTTAATAATTGTAGAGATTTGGATTGTTTAGTCATGCTGAGACACTCAACTCTCCACAAAGCTGCATATTCCAATCCATATATAAGCTAAAAGCAGTATTTTTGATATTTCAAATCTAAAGTATTTCAGAATTTCAGAAACATCCAAATCCATATATCATCAAATGAAGTTAAGGGTTAAGTTGACTATTGAATTGATAGCTTTCATAAATGATTTATGATAATTTACACAGAACATTAACTACAATTTTGGTATGATAATTAAAAATTTTCATTTGTTGCTATTGTTTTGCCCAGTACTGTACTATGTTAATATTCTTGCCTTTAGTCTTAACATTTTGTTTCACAATGTTTAAAATATTCTTCCCTTCAATCATTGTTCATCCAAAAATGTATGCGTAACTTTTGAAATCCTTTAGGCAAAACTCATTAAATTACAATAAAAATAATCAAAATAATAATAATAATAACAATGTCATGTGCCATCTTCCAGGTGGTGATGGTGTTGTTACCTTTAGAGATGTTTACATTTTTATGTATTCAAAATGTTTCGTTCATAAATTTTCCATATTAAAAAAAAAAAAACCAACAGAGATTTGTTACGTTTTATATTTTGTAATTGTAAGAAGAGAAGTTTTAATTGCAAATTTGATATTGTGAGGATATTTTTTAAATTCAATCAATTTCAAACCAGAAACCAAGAAGCTATGACTTGTCCACTTTAACGCATTTTCTATTAATTTGCTTCTGCTTACTTTTATTTTTAATTTCAATATTCAATTGTATCACAAAGTCGCAGCGAATATGCATTTTTAAATTCGCTAAACTCCTAACATTAAATTTTAATATTAATTGATAAAGTCTTTATCATCTAAGTGTGTATCGCATTCACTGAAGAAATTGAGAAATTAACAAAGTTCATTGGAATTTTCTTTTGTATTCACGATTATACAATATCTACATATGTAAATGGTATATGGTTTTAACAGATTCACACTACACATGTGTGAAAGTCAAACAAATTTTGTGATTGAAAACATTTTAAAGTATCTATTCAATTGTTATAATCATACACTCAAATAGAAACTTGAAAATTCGACCAGGTCTTCTCTTAGCAATTAACCAATGTACCTAAATATTGTACCCACAATTATAACATATTATTGTTATGAAGAGAGTCGATCCTTTCTGTGAATAATCTGTTCCAAACAGAAAATGCTTCACTGTCTCCTGCTCTTTTTCATCCCCCTTGGTCTATACAAAAATCGAAATAAAATGCACCAGGGTCTCGACAATTCATATTATTTTATATTATTATTATCCTTATTTAATAGTACATAAGATTAAATTACTTTACTACATTACTTATCAGTTATTTCTTTTAAGTGACTGCTGCTTAAAGATTAAATTCAACAAAATTTTATTGGGATCCGAAAAAAAATATGTAATATTCAAAACAAAATACATAGTCCAATTTTAAAGAAATTTCATAGACTTAGATCCATCACAATTTTGATCTGCCTAATGATTTGTTCATCTACAATTTTCTTCTTGCACTCTCGAAGTAGCCACTCTCATCACGTGGCCTATCTTTCTTTCTATTTGTTGTGCTTTGATGAGAAATATAACATTTTCGCTCGTTATGAATTGGTCTAGTGAGTAGGGTATAAGATGATACGCCATTCAAAACTTATTCTGATTATTTTCCTTTTAAAAATTTCCATTCACTCCGTATCCATGTTTCATGTTCGTAACATAAGACTGCTCCGCCGATAGTTTTGAATAAAGCCAACTTGCATGATCTATTAAGAAGTTTTGATTTCAAAAGCCTTATAAGTGAATCGTATGACCTATTGGTTGCTTGAATTCTCTTATCTATTGTGATGCTTATGCTAGTAATTGTTACTCAATTTAAAGATTAATTAGGTAAATTCAATTCATAGTCATATATATTAATTTGTATTGCATTTTGTGTTGGTTTTTTATTTTTTTTTATTTTTTTTTTTATTTTATTGTACCAATTTCAATTTATTTGCATTTTTCTTTCTTTATTATTTTCGAATTTATTTTAATTGTTAAGAAACATTTATGAAATTACGACAAAAGCAATTCTAGCTCACAAAGTCCATCATTGTATGGCAATAAGCCGCTTTTGTGACAAATATACAATTATTTATTTCAATTCTTTATTTACGAGTATGACTTATTTCATTCATAAGACTTTCATTACGAGAAAGGGAGATAAAAGATAAAATTAAATTACCTATAGTAACCTTAAAGTTATCATTGTGATTAAATTTTCTGGAGTCTTTACTTTGTTTATTTATTTACCATAAGTTTCAATATTGTCTAGTGCATTTAAATTTAGAAAATTATTGAAAAGTTCAATATACTAAATACAAAACAAAAAACAAATTTGATTCAAATGAAATTGTAGAAAATACTTGACTAGACTTTTAAGAGCATTTCTAAGACTTTCTAATAAAGGCGAATTGCCTTTTATATGCAATGGAAAAAAAAAAATGTCTAGACAATTTAAGCTTAAGTTGTCTATTAGAAATAAAATGAAACCAATTAAGAAATTCAAAAAATGCTCAGCAATTCACAATTTATTATTTATCTAATTCATAGCTTTTATACAATAAATAATTTAATTCCTGAAATTTAAGCCAAGTGATACTTATCTTTTACAAATCATCATCATCATCATTATCTCACAATCTCACATCACTTCAATAAGTTTTAGTTTATTTGATTATTATCATTATTATTTGAACAAAATTAAAAATATCATTTACATAAAGTTATGTATATGTACTGAGAGTGTATGTATGAAATCAAAAGTGTAAAAAAAGTTGGACTTTGTGAGTTTTGAAATAATAATGGTCTAAGTCTACACAAAATAAAAGCCACAAAAATAAATTAAAGCAAAAAAAAAAAACACCCATATTTATAGAACAGAATTCAATTGGAGTTTATTAGGCAGGCGAATGCACCAATAGGAACTCAGATACAGATACAGACATGGTGAGGTATAGAAATAGAATTATATCAAAGAACAACAACAATAGCAACAACAATAATAATAAACGTAAAAGTAAAGGGAACAAAACAAAATAATAATAATAAAAAAAAAAAAACCCAAAATTATAATGAAACAAATGCCAATAATAGCAAGCAACGCAATGTCGCTTCAAATGTTCCTTAAGGATAATGAAATGAACTTAATATACTTAGTATAGTATAAGGAATTGATGATGATAGGAAATAGTAAAGCCCTAAATGTCATTGCATGCCTTTAGGCGTTTAGCAAGCTAAACTGGAGTTTACACAATAAAAAACAAGAAATAAGTTTATAAAATTCTTAGAACATAGCGTGCACAAGAGTCCTTGTTCTTGTTAGATAGACTTAAAGAGAACTCAACAATTGTAAATTGTATTAAATACTGTACTTATTATACATAAACATATATATATATATCTTATAAATTAAAAAACACTTGCAGCACCCAGACAATGCAAGCGGATTTATTGTACATTTCAAGTGGAGTAGGAATTGTCTGTAAAAAACTAATAATAATAATATTGTTATTAAATATTAAAATTGAATTCCACGGAAAAACATACATAAATTGCAAAGACTCGATTCACCTTTCAACATTCCATACCTTTCACGTTACACACTTGGCTATGCTACAAATTGATGTTACTTTCATTATATATGATTTCTCATTATTATTATTATTGATTGATTTAAGAATAAATTATTTCCAATGATGATTGTGAAATTTTGTAGCAAATTGAGAGCATAGCATGCATCATGATGATTATTTCGATATGTACGTGTACTTTATTGGGTCACCGAAGGACAAGTGATTGTATGTATTTCAAACATTAAGTCAAATCGAATAAAACCTGTTGAAATTAGTGTTCTAAATAAATTGGTAATTAGTTATACGTGTACGAGACTTTTTCAATAAACCTTCTTTTTATTAAAAATAGTCTCCTTCGATGAAACGTTTTGCACGATCAATTAACATGTTTAATGAATTTTTATAACGTTCTGTAGCAATGTCCTTCAGAATAGCGTTCCACGGCTTTTACATAGTCTCAATATCGGCATAGTTCCAAATGTAGTTGTCCGAAGAGGTAGAAGTTGCAAGGTGTGAAATCAGGAGAATATGGTAAATGGGTGATGATTGAAATGTGATTTTCGGTCAAAATCTCACTGATAAGTGTCAACGATGTGACGGTACATTATCAGGCAAAAGCTTCATTACACCAAGATAACACAACCCATTAATCGTTTGACCTTGTGGTATGAGCTCCTTGTGAATTATTCCCGTGGAATCATAGAAAAAATTCAAATGTATCTTGACTGTTGAATTCTCGCAACGGCTTTTTTTACGGATCTGGCTTATTTGGGTGCTTCCATTCGGTATTCTGACTCTTTGTTGCGAGGTCATATTTAAAACACCATGTCTCGTCACCAGTAACAATGGTGAACTTCATGTTTATGTTGTTTTTCGACTCTTCAATCAAGTCCTTGCAATGTTGAATTTTTAGCAATTTTTGATCATCAGTCAATTTGTGTGGAACAAGGCGAGCACAAATCTTCCTGAGTCCTAGTTCTTCAGTCAAAATGCGATGAAGTGAATCTTTTGATATGTTCAATTCCATTGCCATGTAACGCAATGTAGGTTTTTTTTTTTTTTTTTTGAAATAAATTCACGCACAAATTCAATGTTACTTGCTGTAATCACGAAACTTTTTTGACCGGGATGTTCATCGTCGTTGAAGTCCTTACGACCTTCTTTGAATCGTTTCAACCACTCATTAACTTTGACACGAGATAATTAATTTAAAAGTTTTTCTAAGTTTAAAACACAATTTAATATTCGCTCTTTGTACAAAGTTCATTTTTCGACCGAACCTTTAAATACACTGTCATTTATAAAGAAATATCTCGGCTTCTAATTGTCCGTTGGTCATGAAATTTTGATAAGAAGTCAGCGAAAATTGTATCTTTTCCACTCCCCCAGCGTTAATTTTGTCAAACTACCGATATCATTGGAGAAAGGTTTTCAGAGGAAACGGGTCTGTCTTTCAAGAAGATAAAGGCAATCATATAGGATGTGTTGATTATATTCACATTCTTCCTCATCTTTACAGCAGCAACAGAAGTCTGAATGGGCGGATGTATCATTTGAGATCATGCGAAACCTATTTTTTTCAAGTGTTTGAGCTTGGAGATCCGTTTTAGTTGATAGCTATGCCATAATCTCCCAGCGACATTACAGACCTTGTCTTCTACTCGTATTCAACTCAAATTTTATAATGAATGAATCGAATTTCAGTTCAGGTTAATTGGGTTCTCAAATTAATGTCATGTTAGATTTAAGCATTGATTTGTAATCAAAATAAAATGTAGAAAATTGCAACAATATGAATGATGTACATATATCATGCATCAGAATTTTGTTAAGATAATTTTTATACTCTACCCGGGAGTGAATAGTATTATAAGTTTGTCATGAAGTTTGTAACACACAAAAGGGGATATTTAGCCATATCCGTTTGTCCGTTTGTACGCGAACACGTCCCTCAGTTTTTGAGCTAGAGAGCTGAAAATTATCACATAGGTTTCTTCTTACCATACGCAGTACATTTATTGGAACGAGCCGAATATGGCTACAGGGAGGGGTACCCCCCCATACAGACCACCTACTCAAATTCATGTTTTTATTAGAAAAGCACTTTTGTTTCTTATGCTATCGGACTTAAATTTGAAAACTGGAAATGTTTGATCCATATACATAAGCTAATAAAATTCCAAGATCTATCAGGAGGGATATTTTCCATACGAACCCCTAATCAAATTCATGTTTTTATTAGAAAAACTTTTTTGTTTTTTGTGCTATCATCGTGAATTTGGACACAATAGATTTCCGATCAATATTCATCAACCATGTAAATTCCAAGATCCTAGCATTACGATATCGCATAGCTCTTAAACAAAACACTGTTTTGTCATAGTAGAAGATACACTTCTTTCTGGTTGTCTAACAATTTAAGTGCCCCGTGAATTGCTAACTGCAGGAATGATTGGATAAACATTTTTGGAAACCACGAAAATAATTTTATGGTTCAATGATTTGGCTAACGGAAAATCAGGGAACTTTACTTTGATAGGCTGACGACATATTTCCATGGGAGGACTATCGGATAATGAAACGAACCATTTCTTTCCAAGTTGGGTCGCCCTGGCGCCTATCTTAATTAACTAAGCTAAGAAAAGACTTATTTTCGGTGTTATTTTGCACACAAAGAAAAATAACTCGACTGCCGCGTTCGGCAAAAGAAAGTCTGAAATTGAAGTCTGCTCGATATGGGTTTTAGTCGGTGACTGTAATTAGAAAATATACATATGTAGACACACACATATGTATATAAATAATATGGTAAGAAACCCCACAAATGTCTATTGTGTGTATTAGAAATACATAAATAAATATATATAGAAGATTATTTTGTTATGTAAAATTCAATTGTAAAACAAATTATAAACTGCATTAAAACAGCAGCCTAAAAATGTATGTAAAATAATGGAAAAACTTTATCTTGTCTTCTTAAAGTCTTATAAACAGACAAATATGTATGTGTACCCATCCTTACAATATATACCATATATATAGATACAGATACAGACACACACGCATGCAGAAACATTAAAAATTAACACGAAAACAAAAGGCAACAAAATAATAAACGTAAATACAAAAGCAAAAAATATATAGAAAATTATAAGAAAAGAAAGAAAGAAATAAATGAAATAATAACTTTAACTTGAAACTTTGTTCCTTGCAACAACTTGGCAAACCATGACTATGATGACGATGATGACTACAATTATATGGATGATCATAATGATGATGATGTTGATATGGATATGGATATGGATGATAATGTTCATTATATATAGAAGATATTTTCGTTTCACGCAATTCATGGAGCTCTTACCCATCAGTGTAAGTGCAAGTTGTAGAAATCTTGCGTGCGGCACGTCAACTTCAACATCAACAAATTCATCCATATCAGTTGGTGCAGCTATGACAACTGGAACAGGAACAGGAACGGAAACAGGAACAGGAACAGGAAATGATGCTGGATCATCAGTTGGAGTTGTAGCTTTAACTGGATCTGATGATATCAAATCACCAACATCAACAACAACAACAACAACACCAACAACTACGAGAAAGGCACATCAAACTCATGATTCATCATTAATGTTAACGAATGATGAACTCGTGGGTGTTTCATCATCCAATCTTTATCGTGCGGCCAGTTTTCAAAGTGAAGAATTACTACTGAATACATTAACCGGCGAGTTTATTGATGATTTCAATGTTGCTGTTAATGTTATGACAACAAGCACAACGATGACGACTTCCGGCGATGGAGGAGTAATAAGGTACAATACATACATACATATATTTCTTTATAAAACCTTTAAGTATTTATACTTAGTACTCATACCTATATCATACATTTGCACATACATAAGTATATCATCTACAATACAACTAGACATGCATGCATACACACGCATATATAGAACTTTACGAAATATTTTATAAGTTAAGAAAAACCGGAAATGACTGCTAATATGTATATATATATATATATTTATATATATATATATATACCTATATATATATGTGTGTGTGGCTAACACAGCAGGAAATACATAAATATTTGAGTTAAATGTTGCGTTAAACATGTAATTGAGACGAAAAACTTGAAAAAGAAAACATAAAACAAACAGATTGGCTTTGGTTCCACTACAAATCTATAACAGATAGCATCCTTGTCACTACTATCAAAATCCAGACAGATTCTAATAGATTCTATGCCAGTCAATAGAGAAAAAAATATTGGTACTGGTATTGTTAATAAAATGTTTTGTGTTATCTTTAAATAGTTCAATATCAAGATTATTAATTTACTTGACTAAAGATCAGACAAGACAAATAACTAACTAACTTTCCTAACATACACATACATTTATGCTATACACAATACATAAGTATGTATGTGTGTAAGTACCATATATATATATATATATGAAGAGTCTCCATTGGACTGTCTTTAATTATTGTATTTGGAAACCTTGGGCTACTAAAAATAATACATTCATTATTATAATATAGGATAAGATAAAATATTCATCAATAATAAACCAATACATAGTATATAATGATTTGTCCTGAGATTAGTTTAGGATCTACATGCCCATACATATGGGTGGTATACAATGGTATATTAGGCCCATATTTTGTAATCATATGCATATGCTACATAAGTTTCCATTTTACAATCGTTTCCAATGTTTAGACTTTTTACATAAATCAATAATATAGAATTTATTGATAAACTAAAGTAATATGTATACAATTTTTATTATGTCATACATGAGATCTACATATTCCAATAATGGAAAGTTGTTTATCTTATTAATTGTAAAAAGAAACGTTTTTCAAAATTGTGGTACAAAATTATGACATACATACATAACTGAAGAAATGAAAGTTTGAACTAGTAGGACTAGTAGACTTGATTGTTTTGAATAAAACATGATAAATTAATATTTCAATATTAGAGTTCGCACCGATTTACTGATCAATTTATGACTGAAGACCCCCTTAGCTAATCGGTATAAAATTATGACATACATAACTAAAGAAATGAATAGTTTGAACTAGTAGGACTAGCAGGACTAGTAGACTTCATTGTTTTGAATGAAACATGGTAAATGAACACTTCAATATTAGAGGTCCCACCGATTTACTGATCAATTTATGACTGAAGCCAATCGTCGAAGGTTGTAATGATGAACATTTATTGATCTTTTTATTTTTGGTTTGATTAATTTTTTTATTACATCTATACAAGATTTCCATATATGGTAGTATATATTTAAGGTATAGTAAGTATATTTTGTAGGGTCTTTGAAATCACGACAAACTCAAAAGAGCTTTTCATTTTATTTGCGAAAGATATAAAAACAATAAAAAGAATATAAAAGGGAAAGGAGGCTAGCTAGCTAAACAATTCTTAAATAGGTAGGTGGAAGGTAGTCAAAGATACTCACATAAGCACATGATATACCAATAAATAGTAAAATATATAGTATAATAGAAAAAATAAACGCACACACCAAATCAAGTCTAAATTAGCAATATTCATACATATTAAATGTGTAAATGGTTATACTATTCTTAAGATTTTATTGCCTATCGGTATGTCTGCCTGCCTGCCTGCCTGCCTGCCTGACCGTTCGTAATTTTGGATAAACATTGGCATGTATGGCTTATGCGTGCTATAGTTTTTATTATGCCATACTTATTACAACAATTTTGCTTATGTCGCTTAAGTAGGCTTGCGTGCTTAAGTATTTTATTATTATTACTAAAACATAGACGCTGATTTTCATTAATTTTTTTCTTCATATGTCCCAAGTTGCCCAAAAGTATAATATGTACATATGCTTAACATGGGCGTACCTAGCTTTTGGCGTAGGGGATAGCGGAGATCAGGCAACACATAACATTTAATACTACTTGATTCATTGGCTATAGTTTAAATGTAGTCTTTCCATAGTACCCAAGGTTAGGTTATTAAATATCCTTGTTACCTAGAATTTATTCAATTTACATACATTTATTAATACTATCAAAAATTAGGAAAGATTTTGTCAAGAAATTATAAATATCTATCCGGCAAAAATAAACATTATTGGTATTAAAACGATTCACACCAGCTTCACATAATGATATTTGAAGAGATTGTAGTATTTCTGGTGGAAGAAGAATTTTCGCTAAGAAACAGGGGCCTTGTGTTTTATTCTTCTATTTCAAAAGAAACAAAGAAACATTGAACCTATTGCATCCTATAGAAGAATCATTATTTATGGAAGAATTTATTTTATTTGATCACAAATTAAGTGTCCTCATTTACCTACAAATACAATTCTCTATTTCTTTGCAAAGATTTACCCCTTTCTCTTCTATTAGACAGTCTGGTTTTTCTTTCTGCTACGATTTCATCATTAAGACGTCAACGTTTCCATTTGCATCTCTTGTAATTGAATGACTTCTTCGTGGCATAAATGAATTAAAAATGAATTTCTTTTGGAATGTGTTTCTCGGAATGTTTCCGCTTTCCCGTAAATTAAATATTGAAGGTAAGCTTCTCAACAGCATCGCTTTGTACAAAATGCAAGTACAATAATAAGTACCCACATATGAATTATGTTTTGGAACTCTTCCATTGAGTTTATCATATTACAAGTAAGCAATTACTTCCTTCATCTTGGTAAAGTGAAAATGATTTTCACAAAGCTCAAACACAATCTTACAACTGCCATCAATTTTCTCGAGGTTATTTCTTGCTCTCTATATCAATTTCTGTCGAGAACATAATCAACAAGTTTTTCAATAAAATATTCTCATTATCAATGGCATTAAAAGAGCCACGAACAAAGTGCAAAAAATTTCAGAAGCAAACAAATTGTGACCAAAATTATGACGTTAACTTATGCGAATCAGTCAATCAATAAATAAATTACGGTCCATACTTTTGTTTATTCATCACATGCATATATTGTTGGAATGAGAAAAGACTAGGATATCAAAATGAGCAGATGATCCCTGCAAGAGCTATAATGTAGTATAAGGTAATGACTTCCAGTTTATCTATTGGGTCGTTTAACATGTAATTTGTAGTTGTAACTCTAACAGCTGATTACTTTTGAAGATCAGTATATTTTAAAGTCCCTTTTTTCTTGTTGCAAAGCTGCACATTTAAAATCTTTAAAACATAAAAAAATATGGATTTGCCGGAAATAAATAAATAATAATAAATAGAAATAATAGAAATTTTAATGTTAAGAGGAAAAGTTACATGAAATTTATTTATTTTTTAAAACTGATGATACAAGTTTTTACAATTTAATTTGTATATTTTTATTTCGATATTACATTTTATGAATGAATACTAACGCATAAAGATAACCCAGAAATTATTTGAAAAACTTAATGCGTTTGTACTAAATTAATATTTTCTGATATAGTACATTGTTAGAACCAAGGAAATTATAAAGGAATCGAGTATGAGTAGGGTAGGAATTTTGAAGGGGCTGGTGGCGGAGAATGTAGGAAAAAAGTATGTATACATATTATATAATACTAAACATAATACTAATTTTACAGGGGCCCTCGACTCGAAAACAAAAAAAAAATTATAATAATTACTGAAGCCGCCTCCTGTGAAATTTTATTTCCAAATGGCTATCAATAATTTCTCTTGCAATGCTTGATATTGATTTTACGACGTTTCCCAAACTTTTCGCAGAGAGAAACAATTTCGTCATCAAGGTTCTTGGCTTCGCATAAAGTACACATTAAATCTCTCATTAGAAAAGAGCCCGATATAGCTGATCCTAAGTTGCTTCTAATGGGAACGTTTACAATGTGGGTAGTTTTCTTATCACCAAAACTATATGGGAAGTGTTCGATATATTCGATTACCTTTTCCATAATTTTTTCATCAAATGTAAAGACGATATCAAATTTCATGCGAACACGGCGAAAAGAGGAGGGCATCAATTTAATTTTTTGATTACGTTCTAAAATCCGTAGCACATTAGTTGATCTGTAATATCTTTCATTTTTACGCCTCAAATCCTTCAGAATCGCCTTGTATGTAGTAGTCCCATAAGGATATGTATTTATATTCTTGCCTCTTGAGGACGCATTTATTATAGAAAAGTAGTTTTTAATACCAAATGAGAAGGCACTAAATTTTTCCCTTCGTAATATTTTTTGAATCTCCACTGATGGACTCATGTTGTATTTACAGACAAGTGCAATCTTTAATTGAGATTTTAAATCTTGAATAGCGTCTTTGTTGGCAACGTCTTCTGCGATTGTTTTAGCCATTATAGTTGATCTTGTGCAATTATTTACTTTAAGAATAAATCGCTGATAGAAATGAAGAATACAAAATAAATAAAATATATATAAGTCGTATAGGGAAATATGACAAAGATAAGTTAAGAATTTCATACCGGACGCATCACCATTGTATTTGTGGTGTATAACAAATAAATTATGTACGTGTATGTAGAACAGTTTAGAATAGAATAAAAAAGATGACAAAGATGTCGAAGATTGAAATAAGTTGTGACTGAAGTTAAATGTATTTTAGTTTGGCATTTCAAACCAGACGCATCATTGCAGTTCACATAAAATATGTATAACACTTCACAGAAATTGTGTATAACAGTTCATAATAAGTAGAATGAAGGAAAAGTCTAGAATGCCAATATGGAAGCTGCGGCAAAATTATAATTTTAAATATATGCGACACAGTACCGTGCCGTGCATTTCATTTTCCACAAATTATTATTCCTTATTAATTAAATTAAATATTCTAGCAAACATACATATAGAATATGAATTTGCCATATAAACTGATATTTCACATTTCATTACTTTTGAGAAAAATAATTCATTTTACTACTACAAACACACATTTTACTACTACAAACACAAATACACAAATATATGTAAAGTGTCAAGCGGCAGTACTGCAATTGTATTAGTAGTCATGACGCCATGGAAAAAATTTTGCACAAAATATATTGTATTATTTTTCCCTTTAAAAAAAAATTGAATATTATCGCAGAATCTTGTATACAGCTGCCGCCATATATACCGATATATCACAATTCATTTACATTATTTTTCGCATTTTATTCTGAAAAATGGCATCATTTTTTTTTTTATGACAATTTCTTAGGCTTACATGCACGCAAAAATATTGCATTTAAAAATTACAAAGAGACATATAAACTATTTGATAATATAATATACATATATAATGAGGAATTATAATTACTTACCAATGAAATAGAGAATATTTTTGAGTTTATACGGAAATTAAAACAATATTTGACTAGCACAAAAAGCTTCAGTTGTTTGCTTCTGTTAGTTTATATCAATGCGTATAGAGATGAAGATGAGATGTCATTTCAAATAGAGATGTTCATTAAAACATGATTTGTGTTTATCGAATCGGACCAATGTAGCATGCAACCCTGTGTTATATGAATTTAATAGGTTTTTAATACAATTTTTAGCATTAAAAAATATGTATATAGCCAAAGACCCTAGCAGCCAGTGTTAATAAAATAAAATAAAAAAAAAAATATGTATAAATGGTGTTTTCCAACAATAAGCAAAAATAATCAACTTGGTGGTTGCAAAATCGGACTGACAACCGCAACAATCATGTTATGCATCCCTGCGTAATATGAATTCATATGTTTGAAATAAAGAAATTAAGATTGAAGCAAAATAGTAGCATCAATTTAAGATTTTTAATTATTATTAAGAATTGAATTTTAAATAAAAAGAAATACATATATCAGAAAACATAATGAAAATAATGGATAATAACAAGGGAACAGCTGATTTTATGTGTCAATATAAATTACATTCACATATGCAATGGACTGCAAGTTTAGATATTATTGGAAAGAAATAAGAGAATAATAAATCTAAAGTAACCAAATTGTGAGTGAAAAAAAAAAAGATTTGTTAAATTTTAATTTTAATATTTTGTATGCTTTCCTTTGGCTTCTGACTCATTATATCATTAAGTCTCCTTGGCATCAATTGAACAGGGTTTGTTGTTACATCAGGTGACATTGATTCTTCACCATACTTAAATGTGTTGGCTATACAATTTTCTTTCAATGGTTAAAGTCATTAAAATAAACTCAAGCAAGTAAATAAGCCAGAAAGTAGCATCGGATCGCATCAGCATTCAAGTACGAGCTTGTCTGGATAAGGTCACGATATTATAGGGGTTTAATTCAAAATTCTAGTTTAAGTCAAGTAGTTACCAAGTGACTTCAATATTCTTATTGTATACTAATTTTTTAACTGGCGTTGCCCGGCTCTCACGGCAAGTACGAAAATATTATTGGGAGCGCAAATTAAAAATACGGGATTTTTTTCATATTTTTGAGCCTTTATTGAGAAAAAATGATTACATGTTTAATTGTCAAAGTACTGTCCGTCGCTAGCCACTACTTTTTCCCATCTTTCTGGTAGCATACGAATTCCTTTGCGAAAAAACTCGGCCAGTTTGGCCTTTATTCAGTCATCGACCCATTTTTTGGCTTCCTCGTAAGAATGGAAGTGCTGGTTAGCCAGGCCATGCGTCATCGAGCTGAAGAGGTGTTAATCAGATGGACCAATTTCTGGGCTATACGACGGGTGGGGTAGGACTTCCCATTTGAGCGTTTCCAATACTTAGATAGGAAAAACTACAACTATAACAACAACATCACAAATTTCAAGACTCAGCAAAGCTTGAACAATGAAATAGTGTTTCTCTTGCCCAGCTCTTAGTGAATATCCTACCTATACAGAAATACTCTTGTCTTAATGAATTTTTAAACCAACGCTCGCTTCCTCTATGCAAATAGAGTATTTGGTTTAATTAAAAATAATATCTCTAAATTACTTACCAGACTTAGCCCCCACGGATTACAATTTGTTCCGCATTTTTTAACTTTTTGTTAGAAAAACAATTTGATTCCGACAACCTAGCAGACCAAGAATTTAGTGACTGCCGTCCAGCAGTCCTGAACATTTTTTCACTTAAATGGCAAAATTGTATAGATAATACAGATGCATACTTTGATTAACTCCTCCCTTGTATTAATACTATGTCAACCAACAACTACTATCATTTCTACAAATTTCATATTACACGACCCAATAATACCTTGTAGTATGAGATTTTTATATTACTTATATAAATATACGTTACATTTGTGTATTCAATACACAATACAATATGTTTCCTCGAAATGCTTGCTATTGTTTTGTAGAAATTCATGAGTGGTTTAAGAAGGTAATCGAATAACAGATCTTATCGTATGACGATGAATGCCAAATATCAATGTTAACAAAAACATATTATGAAATTTAGGCACTTATTTATTGTTTTTTCTTTACATACAATTTACAATTAAATTTGAATTATTATTTTTAATTTAATTTCCTTTCTGGGGATTCTTTTTTTTTTCAATTATTTCATTTAGCGCTTTTAGAACTACCATACATCAATTAGCTTTTGAGTCATGGACCAATCACAACAACTAAAATAACTAATCGCTACACCAATGTCTTCACCAAGTCCTACGCATTTTAATCTGAGTTTATACTCTTTATTCGAATGAGGAAAATCGTGGTTTATTACATGTCTATATGATTTTCATATGGTTTTATAAGTATACAGTATATAAGAACAACACATAAATAAATAGACTTGCGTTATTTGCCCAATATCATTATCAAGGCATGAAGCTTTGGTGGCAATAAGAATCTTCATAAAATCCCTCTTGAAATAAAAAAAGCCTTGCATCCTTTCTCTTCCATCACCATAAGAATGGATGGCAGCAATCTTTTGATGCGCCTTTACTAAACTATTCTCGAACAACATAGCCCGCGAGGCCGTTTCTCAATATACTGTTACTCTATTATCAGGATGTAGATGTTTAATAAATATCATCAAATTTATAGTTTTTCCCATCTTTTTTTTTTTTTTTTGTTTTATATATATATAATTCAATCTCTTAAAATGTTGTCCTTCATCTTGATAATCTGCATAATGCCTATTCTGTTACTATTGACAATAATCGAGTTTATCATACATCTATCATCCAAGCGACGAATATTTGGTGTCCAAGTCGCTGATGTCATAACCGTTTGCTTATCAGGGTGTAGCCTACATAGGATATTATTTAATTCTGGTTCAAAAACCTTATCTAGCCCTATATTCCAGCCCGATTGGCCAATTAATTGGGCTATATATATAGCACTTATATCAAATGTTTCGGTATATGTAATACGTTCAGTACTTGGTTCTGTATAGTTACTCTTACGAGTATCATTCCTTTTTAAATGGGCCATTTTTTGATTTCGTTATTTAGCAAAAAAAATGCGAACAAAGAACAGCAAAGAAAAAAGAATTTATTTCAAAGAGAACTTGGCGTTTTAACGGAGGCTTGTATTCGAATAATATAAACTTATATCCACATTTCTCGAAGAAAGTGTGAATTGAAGATTAATTTTTTTCTGCAAATAAAAAATATATTCCATATTTTAAGTAAATATAAGATTTATGGCTATGATTTTAATAGCATTTCTCTTAAAATCATACGATATTGTATGATGTTTTTCAGTGTATTCGACCGATAACAACTTCAAGCTATAGTTCGCAATCATCGATTAGGTTACTATTCCCACCTAATGTCATATTTTTGCTTAAATTGTATATGATATCATATACCTATACAAAATACATTCAATAAAGAACAAGAAATGTTAAACTTTTTAATAATCGATTTACTTGAGAAATTGGGGTTGTGGCCCAGACTATATGACCCATTATTCTTCACTAGTTTTATACCCGTATTTATATTTATATGCTTGTTTATACCTAACATGTATTATTGGATTTCCATCCACATTCATCTATGCATAGCATACTAGTTTCTACATATATATTTTAACTATTGAGCGATATTCGTTGGCATCTATTTGTTGGAACAAGAATTGTTCGATCACTGGAAGAAGTTATTCCCTTACTTGATTCATTTCTATAACATTATGTAAAGAATTGTTAAGTAATTGTCAAATTTCTTAATGTTCCCGTCATTACAGGTGCATTTGTTTATGTTGTTTGACAGTCATACAGAAATCTATTATTTCTTAACTTTTATTTTTGTATTTTATATTTTCAATTGTCATTCGAATCTTACTCAAAGCTCTTGACAACCTTTTATGATAACTGAACTACTTCACCACATCACACTGCATTATCAACGGCAGTTGTTTCTGCTGTTATGGCAGAAATATCATATAAAAAAACACACTTTTCGTATGCGGACAACATTTAATTTTTAACTTGACTTTATTTTTATTACATATAATTTATTATTTTATTTTTATATTTCATATTTGAACTGTCTACCTGTCACACGAATGGACATATGGAACTCTTAAAACCATTGACTCAATCTATCAGATTTGAAAGTCATTTTGTACAGCAAAAAGTTTTGGATATGAGAAAACCGTTTGTCAGTTCAAATTCAGATTCTTATCTCTTTCAAAGCTTGAACAAATAGTACGGTAGTTGAAGAATTGCCATCCATTATGTGTATTGATGAGATGAAGTCTGCATTAAAACTGTTTCAATTAGCTTGGTATATTATACCTCTCATTCTGTATCAGAAAAAGAAAAGAAAAACTTTTGTGTCGGTTACTTCAAGGAATATAAAAACAAAAAAAAACTTCTGCAAGTGATTTCTTAGTAGTCAAAAGTGTGCAAAAAATGTATTTATTTGCTTACAATGACTATCTAATCCTAAAATTCTTATTCAATTACATTTATTGTTTAAATATTTATTTTTAGTTGTAAGATTTGTGTTCATTTGTTTTGCTGAAAACCTTCACTTTTCATTGTAATTTTTTCTAAGCTAGCAATCAATTTGATTTCTTAATGTGTGTCCGACATTTGTCCCAAGCGAAATGAAAAAGAGAAAAAAAAATGAAGAAATATAGAAGAGAATAGTTAAATTTCCAAGGAAAAACAATTGATCAAAATCAACAATAAAAAAATACAAACTAGTAGATATACTATTGAACAACAATGGAAACCAGGCAGGCAAGTAAACACAAAACTAGGCAACACACAAAAAATTCCGAACAAAGCAAAATGTAAGAAACTTATCCTTATGATAGCTTAGCACTCCGGGCGTGATATAGTATAACGAACACTTGTTCTTTAAGAAGTAACTAAGGAAAGTGTATGAATCGAAAATAAACAAGTTGATGCGCTACAATTACAATGGGATATAGGATATGAAATGCCACCATGATGTGGACAAATCAGTTCAAAGGTTTCTGTGATGCCAAGTATTAGATGGAAATGTATTTTGAAACCTAATATAAGAATTAGATAAATCCTTGAAATATTTTTATGATGATGATATTAATTTAACTTTAATAAGGAAATAAAAATGAAGATTTTCTCTCGCTGTTAAATATTCTAAGAGTCTAATATATGAAAAATTTCACCACGATATCTCAATAAGTGCGAGAGCTTTAGCTAAAAAAAAAATCCAATTTCAATAAACTTCATGTGAAGGGTATAGAAATGATTAAAGTAATAATGAATTTGAATATTTGAAAAATGAAAAGCGCACACGTTTGCACTAATTGTAAGACTTAAACTTTTATTGTTTTTGTTATTGTTGTTCTTGGTCTTTCTTTTCTTTTCTTTTCTTTTCCTTTCTTTTTTTTCATGTTTCATTTTTCTTTATTTGGTTATTGTATTCTTTATTTTGTGGCAACCTTACTTTCTACTTTTGTGCCTTCATAGTCATCATCACTTGAGCACTTGAAGAGTCAATTAACTTTGTTCTTGATGCGATGCGATGTTATGCGTTGCGATTCCATTTAGCAACTTATATACTTGTTCAGTTTTACTAAGTTACTTTATCAAAGGCATGACATTTGCTGACAGGCGCAAAAAAAGTGACCAAAAAAAAACATTGAAAAACACACGCACAAGCAATACATTTACACACTCACATCAATATTCAAATGTATGTACTCAAATGCTTTCCACTCAGAGGACATTTTTGGGGGCTGCGGCATCTACAAAATTAAGCAATTATAATGAGAACAGTTGACATAGTAATTACACAATGAACAAACCACACACAACAAACAAGCAACATTCAACAATAAACATTCATCAAACGCCACCACATTGAGTTATTTCAAGTATATATGTATGTCTATATTACATTGATTATACAAGTAGTATATAACCACAAACCCCCCACCCACATTGTACGTGTAGTTGTAAATAGTTATGAGTTTCAAGTCAGTCAAATCAAAATTAGTGTGGTTAGTGGGTTATGTTTAGTATTTCCTTTGTACCCACACCGGGTACCTTCTTCTACTTACCTCTGTTAGTAAGAAACCTATGCAAGGCGTCAAGATAATTATCTTTAATAACTTCCAAACGCAAATGAATGTAAAGACTGGAAAATAAATGAAGAAAAAGAAAACAAAAAAGACAATGAGTGAATGAAGAAATGATTAAAGAATTGAAGAAAGAACACATACAAATGCATGAATCAATGCAATACTTGCTCGTAAATAAACAAACTATTTCCAAGTCAAATTGAAATAGACAATTCGAAGAAGGAAAACATTTCTATTTATTCCTTTGTCAATCTGTTAATCTTATAAGCCAATCTGATATCTTATGAATACAAAACAAGATTTTAATTAATTACAATAAAAATAACAACGTGCGCATAAGTAATATGGAACTCACCCAATGGTGAATGGATGATGTTGTATTCATATGAATGACTTGGTACCAATAAAACTATAACACACATTAAATCCTTTCAAATTTCCCATTAAATACCAGTCCACTGCCTGCCCCTTACAATCATTGGATTTTTGTTCAATTGAATTGTTAACCCCAATAGTTAATCGACAGAACATTTAGTAATCCACAATCAATAATCTAATCATCATAATGTCGTTATCTTCTTCACCCAATCTTTGTGACATAAATTTTGATCTTCGTAATACTTCCAAGGGATTGTAGTTGTTAACATATATAAAGTTAATAATTATCATCTCTGTATATATCGACAAATTATTTTAAATGCGTATAATATAATAATATAATAACAAAAAAAAAAAAAAAAAAAAAATAAAACTCATTAACCCCATATGATAACTAACGTTGCCCGGCGAGCGTTACGACTTCAAGTCGATGAGTTGTTCGGGTGCTTCTGCTAAAAAGGTTTCTCATAAAATGTGTAAAAATGAAAGATTACTTATATTTATAATCTCTGCATTGCCATATAGTGGCGAATTATACTATATAAATGGTTAGTGGGAGAATATTTTCTGGGTTGTATATCGATTTTTATGAAGATCTCTGCAACGCCATCTAGTAGCGAGTTATAACAAAGTGGATAGCATGAAAAACTTCTGTATGAAAAAATACATATGCATATGAGGCAATTTTCATAATGATCAATCAAATGATTTCAGAGTTTATTGATCCCATACTTATGTACATATATGGACAGCCAGTTTTTATTTATATAGAAGAAAAAGATAAATAGAAATGTTTAATGGACCGAAATAATAAAATTTGCCAATACAACAAAGTTAAATGGTGTTTAATGGTATAATTTTCTTTAATTTAAGTCTTAATTTAGTTTTTATGAGCAGCCCCATAGTTTTACCATATGTTAAGGTGATATCTCAATGCTATGTCAATAGTTCTACCCCCCAGATGGTGGCGGTGGAGTGTCAGTTTTTAATGGTGGTAGAGCTAATATGCTGCTGCTGGTGACATTGTGAAATTGAACAAGGTTAAGTGCTTACACAACATAATATTGTGTTGGGTTGAATGAAGCTATTGAAGAGTTTAAACTAAAGGCCAGAAGGCTTCTTTGTTTCTTCAGTAAAATTTACCAGCATCATTTACCATACTCACACATACACTCTTTGCGGTTGATTGAGTTTAAAGACATTACAACATCATTAAGCTGTAATTAATAGCTGCATTTCACATATACCATTCAACAGATACAGATACAAACACCATATGTATAGTTGTGTGTCTGGGCATATATAGCACTTTAAAAGTGAGTGAGTGTGTGTATGTGTGTGTGTGTGAATGTTGAACAACATGTCGTATGCGTCATATTTTAATTAGAAATCTGTAGTGATTTCTTTAATATTATTTTTTTATAAATATATTCTTGAATTTGTCAATAAAACATTGTCAACATTTACTTGAAAGTCTTCTTCTTCATCAAAGAAGAATTAATTAATAGGAAAAGAAAAACTGGTTGCTTTTGTTAATACATATGTTAAGTAAATATGATAAATTTTGAAAATTAGTTTTCATAGAATTGAATTGGAAATCATATTGAAATCATTAAGAAGTTAATTCATTGAATATACTTAATATAGAAATAGTAGTATAGCAGAACTTAGAAGTTAGAAAAAGTAAAAATTTCCAGTCAATGGAAAAATGATAAACAAGACAATGTTTTTCTTGACTTAATTTTTAATTTCACGTGACTATTAGCATTAAAAAAGCAAATAGCAAAGAAAATGGATTGCTCCCTTATTGCTATACAGAAGTATCTCGTCACACAATGGAAAAGGTTCAGAATTGTGAAGCAATAACAAAAATCAACGATCCACAATGTCTACTGGCTTGTTGCTTGCTTGTCACCAATCAAGTCGTGGACACAAGCAATTATAACTTTACCGAAGCAAAGAAGGAATAGTTAACACGTCCAATAACATCTTCATGTGCGAAAAATAATTAAAGTGCGTGTGGTGAAACTGTGAGGAATTATCCATTACAAACAAAGAGGAACCAAATAGGACTAATTAAAAGAAAATACCTCATTGGCAGCATGAAGTTCTTCTGATGCCCGTCAGTCCTCATACATCACAAGTATTTCAAAAGCATGCCTTGGAAGTGCTGCTACATTCATCATACTTTCCTGATTTGGTGCCAAAGTATTTCCACCTCTTTCGATCTTTGTCAAATTCACTCATTATCAATGCAGAATTAAGAGCATAGTTGGGTGAATTTACGAAGTCGAAAGCGGATAATTTCATCATATCAACTACCTTGTTGGAATAATGTTATAAATACCAAGAAAGAAAAGTGAAAAAAACAAAGTTAAACAAAAAATCACGGCAATTTAGTTGCCACCAACCTAGCATAAGCATATTCTACTTAATGTAAATGGAAATAACTAAGCACTTTTTTGTTTTTTTTAATTTCATGGAAACACTACAAAGAAGTAATAGTTAATTGATTTTGTGTCAATGGCAGATGATATGTAAAAGTTGTCCTACAGAGCTTGAATTATAATTTTTTTATTTACTTCATGTAAACAAACCATTGGTGAAATTAAGTTTATAATTAAGTAAATGTAATTGTCCTGCAGACGCACAGACAGGACACCTTATTGCTATAGTTCCACAGAATACACCATTACCACAATAAGTCTGCGATCTGAAACATATTATAGTATAATTGTGGTAAAACTATTGACAGACCCATATGATTTGCGCATGTAGACTATACTAAATTTCAAATGAATCGGAGTCCAAATTTAAACACATTCTGACAATGTTACAATAGTTTTATTGTTCACAGTTTTGTACAATAATTTTCAAAGCAATTGATAAAAAGGAATATCGTGGATTGATGACACATTGCTATTTTAATGGGGAAATATACTGTTGAAGCCAAACATTGTCTTGGCTGCACCAGGGAAATCAACTACTTATTACTGAGTGGTATGCTGAACGCTCTTGTCACCCAAACTCACCAGCTATTATTCCTGAAAACATTAAAAAAGTCCTTAAAAAAGTTTTGAAATGATGAGTAGTGATTATAGTTGATACGTTAATGATAACAGAAGGTATTGTGTATTTACAAATTTAAAAGAAAACTTGTTCTTTAAGGGCTAAATGAAATATTGATGAGATTGGTTCAATTCTAGGATATTATATGTAACAAATATCTTATTAAGATTGTTATCATTTCTAAAAAGATTACTATTTTATATAGATGACCTGATGAAGTATCAAATATTTATTTTTATGGGATGTAACATCTTATCACCAGCATATTTTTATTATCTAAAATTTATAACGCAAGAAAATCTCAACTCATTGAGAAGGACCCATAAAATATATCCGTCTGTATGAATGCAAATTACTCCCTCAATTTTTGAGTTAGAAAGTTGAAGTTTTATTTTAACCATACTCTGCACATTTGTTGGAATCAGCCGAATCGGTTCTCTAGGAGGGATTTCTTCCATACAAACCTCAATTCAAATTTATGTTCTTCTGTATGCTCAATCACAAACAGCATAGGCAAACATTTTTTCTAGAGCATGAGTGAAGAATATTACAGCTTTGACATAGTCGAAGATAATAGTTTTACTTGTTTCACCAAATTTCATTTCAATAGCACCAAAAACAAAAAACTTGTTCTCATAAGAACGTTTATTTAAATGGGGTTTTATATGGGAGGTGTCCCTCACGGTAGCCCTAGAATCATTAAATTTACAAGGTTAATGAATATGAAGCAGAAACTCATAATGTTCAAACTTCAGTTTGATCGTACCAGATATAAAAAAGTTCTTCCGACAAATGATTTGTTCGAGGAAAAAATATGTACCAAATTTCAGCTCTCTAGCTCAAAAACTGAAGGACTAGTTAACGTACAAATGGACATGCGGACAGACGGACATGGCTAAATCAGCTCGTCTCATCGAGCTAATCACATATATATATAATTATTGTAGTGTGCGATGTCTCCTTCTGTGTGTTACAAACATCGTGACAAACTTGTAATACTATTCACTCCCCTGAAGAGTACAATAATATTGTAACAAAAGAAATATTATAGTTGTAGCTTTACTTGGCGTTGGAGCAGAAGAAAAAGCCACAATAAAAGGAACCATGTATAATGAATACAATAAGTAGAACATATAAGCGAAGAACACAGAACACAAATACTCACCTGACATTTATGCATTTATTGCAAATCCAAGGACCCAAGTAGAATATCATATTTCGTTATTTTTGCTTTTTCATATGCAAATAATAATTTACTCCTGTTGGTTTCCTAATTATTTTATTTTTATAATTTTGTTGTTTTTTTGTTTTTCTTCTTTTTTTTTGTTGCCTTGGCAAAACTCTATACCAATAAAAATATACATGTATACATACATATACATATATATGCATACCATATTTATGTATGGATATATGTTTCTTATTTGTTTTATGACTTTATTAACCTTGAAGAATGTATCTGCTTTGTGTATTTTCTTTTCTTATTTTAAAATTTTTTTTTTTTTATGTTTATCATTTTCATTATTCCCATCCCCATCCCCATTCCCATCCTCAACATGACCACAATCATTATTATTATTAATAGCTTCATTAACATCATTCATTCATTCATGCATGCATGCACTTATTCTTTCCTCATTCATTTAGTTAATATTCCATACCTTTTGCATTTTCTTTATTGATAAGGAAGGAAAATATGTATCTGTTGTATGACTGATAATTGATTGCAAGGAGCTTTGTTTCACGGTTGCTATGTTTTATGAAAAGCTCAAGATAACGTTGCTATGTTAATTATTTTGTAATTATCTCTAAAAGGATATTCATATGTATTGTATGTATGCACTAATGAACAATAGAAACGTCACATGCCATCACACAACCATAACCACTACCACAAAAATAAATGTGTAGGTTGCTCTTAAGACTGCTATTGCGATTGTGATTGCAATTCCTTGAACGTCATCATCATCATCATCCTATTGGCCAACTAAGAACATTTTTGCTCTGCTCTTGTAGCATTGGTCAACATGAGATGGATTTAATAGCCTTTTCTTCAGTGCTGTTCTGTTCTGTTCTGTTTGCAAGAAGAAATACCTTTAGCTCTTTAATTGTTTGCAATACAAGGTTGTATATAATATATACACGTACATACATGGACAAGAACACAACACAAGGAACAACAAGGCAGAATATATGTGGAGGTAGAACAACTAATAATTAAACATGAAAGGAAATTGCATTCAGCATTAATAAGCCATAATTATGATTAATATGAAGGTAGTGGATGATGTCAGGTGGCTGATAGTAAACAATATTTTGCATTATAGAAATATTATTACGTATATGCACGCATTGTTAATGAATTTGGTTCATATAAATGAGCTTTGTTGGTTTCGCTTAATTAGCATCGTCCATAGGTCAAATGATGTACTTCTACATTCAATTCTAACAATTGGTAAAATAGATTATCCTTTGAGCCTTTGACTAGGCAATACTCATACGTACTACTACTTTATTTCAAAGGCCCTGACCCAAGTGAAAAATCATAGCAAAGCAAAGCAAAACATAAAGTATAAATATCAGTATAAGTATAAGAATTAAAATTGAATTAAATTGTTTATTGTGTTGGCATTGCTATTGCAAATAGTTCCCAGCAGCAGCAGCAGCTATTTTATCCAATGACGTCCACTAATACTGATGATTAAATTGATGTTGATGCCACCATTCTCATCATCATTGCTTTCAATACTTTTAATAACCTGCCGCCTCATTGAATTTTTTTGCCATAGTTTTGAATTAACAAAATAATCAAATTTATTGCTTCATTATACGCAGGACCCAACATCAGCATCATCTATTGGAATTAAGATTGACATGGTTACTCCTGTCGCTACAAATTGTTGTTATTGTTATTGTCATTGACTTTATCCCATTAAAATGTAGGCGTATTTGCTTATACTACCAAGGACACCATAGTCTGCCTCTATATCTATGACTATTTTTTTGTTAAACCAATTATCTCACCTCACACGTACAATAAAAATTTTGAAGTGAAACTACTTAAGCGAGGTGTAAGTCCAAAAAAAAACGTTACAACATGCGTGGGACAGACGTTGGCTTGTTCGTCTGCAGCGTTGAGAATGAATGTTTATGCTTGAGTAAGAGAGAGATAAAAAATGCTTTACTGATGTGTGTCTTTATGAAGAGTGTATGAACAGTGGCCGAATAACCGACCACAATCCGACGAGGCTGGTTGTCATCCCGAAAGGAAACCTGCCTCCAAAGCTGCCATCGTCATACAGACCCTTGTGCCTTCTGAGTACAACTGGGAAAGTCTTTGAACGAGTTATCTGCGCCAGACTGCAGCAGTACACAGAGATGTCAAATGGGTTGTCCGCACTACAATTTGGCTTCAGGCCGAGAATGGGTACTGTAGGAGCAATCCAGAAGGTCTGCGATATTGCAGAGGAGGCCGTGAATGGCACTAAATGGCTTGGTGGAGACAAGAAGTACTGCGCTGCTGTCAAGTTTGACGTAAAGAATGCATTCAACTCTGCTGACTGGAGCTGCATTATAAATGCACTGAGCACACTGGACATACCGAACTACTTAATTCGGATGGTGGTGTCCTACTTCAGTGTGAGAACGCTGGTTTACGACACGGAAGAAGACACTAGGACATTTGACATTACTGGAGGTGTCCTACAAGGTTCGGTACTATGTCCAATCCTGTGGAATGTTATGTACGATGGCATACTCTGGAAATCGTCGGGTATGCGGATGACATTGCTATTGTAGTGGTGGAAAATCCTTTGAGTGAGGTCGCATCCAAAGTAGAGAGGACTGTTGCAGCGTCGAGTAGATAGCTAACACAGAATCACCTCAGTCTGGCGGAATATAAGAGTTCTTATGAGCTCCAGGAAAAAGCGGAAGCACTTTCAGTGAGGGTTGGGAGCCATATAATCGAATCGAGGCCTTGCATCAAATACTTGGGTGTATTCCTGGACCACCGATTATGTTTTAAGCTGCACCTGAACGAGTCAGCCAAAAAAGCAGGTGCCATCACACAAAAACTGACTAGGATTCTCCCAAATCTAGGGGGACCAAACAATAATCTCGGGTTATATTAGGTTCGGTGAGCAAATTCATATTGCTTCATGAGGCTCCAATCTGGGCTGGGGCACTGACAACCAAGGTATACCTCCGTGGTATTGGAAGTGCTCACAGGGTTGCTAACCTGAGGATCTGTAGAGCATACCGAACTGTGGCAGATGATGCGCAGATGAGGAGATGGAGGGGTTTTTTTTAGTCGGTAGGCTAATGGAATCCGACATAACTTGTGACACGGGTCATGAGTATCTTTCAAAGATTTTTACCT